>JACXGM010026374.1:0-14901 GCA_016801145.1 Umbra pygmaea
TTTCAGAAACGGCTAGAATGTCGGGGTTAGCTGATTGTGCTAAAGCACTGAATAAGTCTATTTTAGGAAGTAGGCTCCTTATGTTTAAATGCATAAAACCAAGGCTTTTACGGTTGCAAAAATTATTATATGGTAGTACCTGAGGGGTAGGGGTAACAGAAGGGGCTAGTGGACCTGGGTTCGACTCCACATCCCCTGATTTGAACGGTGACCGCAAACATTTTAATTACTTCAGCCGCAGCCATCATGCGCAAATTATTGACAGTGAATGAAATGAAGCGAACGTACTGCCATAGTGTGACATGTGTAAACCAATGGTGTAAACATAATCATACATGTATATGACGACACAGGTTTTTATTTAAAAGAAAGAATGTAGCCTAGGTTTGTATGTAGGCCTAGGCAATATATATTCACAATACTTACTAAAATATAATTAATATTATTTTTTGCATTTGTATTAGGCTAGTTGTATGAAGAGTAACAAAAATCGGTCGGTCTTAAAAGAAGTTTACAACCAGCAAGTCAGTCGGACTAAAAGGAAAAAAAATAATTGGGTCGGTCCTAAATTGACAGGGTCGGTCTGGTTACGGCAAACAAGAATATTTTTGAGGATGGCCTGAGAATCTATATATTTCATAAATATTCTCATTAGAGAAAGCCAATGGCGACTCCCAGAATGGTGACCCATTTTTCAATTGAGAATTGATTGGTCAGTAGGCGGTGCTTTTGTTCGGGTTAATCGGTTATCTGACTATAACCTGCTTCGGAGCAGGTTCGCAGCATAAGTTACTATGGCGATGTAACCCGATAACTGGTGACCCAACGTCGTGATACTGAAAACCCAGGGTTAAACCTGAAGTTACCTCTCTAACCCCAAATCTTGCGTTGTAGTATAGGCTGGTAGCCAAAAGCTGTACTTTTTATTGTCTTTTAAAAAAACTCCCCCTGTGGTAAACCCCAGTACATATACCTATTTACTGGCAAGATCAGACGAGACATCTGTATGCATTTTTTATTGTTGGTGCTTTCACTCCTGTTTCCTTTCATAAATAGTGTTCAGTAGTTTAAATTCTCAATTCCAGTTTCATATTTTGTTTGCAGTATAACGCTCATGGTTTTGTTATTGTTTTGAAATCTGTGTTATTAAGAAATGTTTGCAGACTTTAAACCAGTCTTTTTACGTAATATTTAGTCCCAGCGTAAGACTTGTTTAATTTTGTGTGTGTAGTAGAACATTATTGCACCTTGGACAGTTTGATTTCACGTCTGACACTATTTACTTTTCCCTCCTATGTAGAATTCAAAGCACAGCTGATTAGTAACAATGGCAAGAAGCCAGAAGGATCAGGAGGAAGCTCATTCTACACCTGGTTTATGGTACTGGCTCTCCTGGGTGTCTGGACCTCGGTGGCCGTTGTTTACTTTGACCTAGTTGACTACCAAGATGCCATCGGTAAGTGACACATTCATTAAAACACATGAAACTTTCAAAGCAAGTTTGAGAATTCTGTCACTGTATGGTAACTGATCCGTTTGCCCAGTGGCCCTCAAACCTCTCCTTGCCCCCCCAAAGAATGCCATGTCTTAGATCCAGCACACCTGAACCAATTAGTCACCTACACATAAGCCTTTGATTGAATCAGGTGTGCCATTTCAGGGTTAAAACAAAAACAAGGCCTGTGTGGGGAGGCCCGTAGAGATTTCTCCTTGCCACAGTCACAAGTTGATACTGAGGCATGTTCATTTTGGCCTTTCAACTGTACAACCATGATGTTGTCATGTCTCTGGTGTATGTGGCCACATTGTCAGTGTGCAGCTCCAAAAATGCCTGTACAATAACCATGTTTAGATCTCAATGATAAATTGTTATTCTACATTTATCCTATAAACTGTGTTATTTAGCATGTATTGTAATTTCTCCGTTTTGTTTTTATCTGCTCTTAATCTTGCATGCAGCCAAAGCAAAGGACTTTCACATTAACCTCTCTGAGGCACTTCAAGGTATGCTTTGTACATTATCATCCCCTTAATCATGTCTCCATTTTCATGCAACTACTTTTCTTTCCATTGTATTCACTGGTTTCCCACACTGTTAGTTTTTAAGACAGGGTTCCAGGATATAGCATGGCCATTCATTTTCCCCAATACATATTTTGCCAATATGTCTGATTATAAAGCTTCCAAAGAAGGGTAGTTTACCAGTAATTTAAAAATAAAAGTTTTTGGCCTCCTAAAAAAACAATTGTCAGTGGTCAGGGTTTGAATCCTGGCCATGGCATTTCTGACTATCTCCGGGGGGGGCCTGCTAAGGGCAGCGCAAATTCGTACAGCACTATCTAAAGTACAGAGGTAAGTAGTCATACACAATTACCTCACATTGGCCATTATTATTCAAACGTGCATAGAAACCAGTGTAGATCTGAGCACAAAAATCAGGTTATGACGGGACTCGCGTGTGATTTACAAAATGTTTGTATCTCTCCAATTTCAGCGTACTAATGAACGGGTATTGATAAATCGGATGGTTAAAATCAATTGTAATTTAAATATCACACCCACATATATGCACAGGTTAGAGGCCTCGCCCTTAGAATTTACGACATGGATAAGCGACATCTGGCAAAGAAAAGGAATTTCTCAGAGATGTAAATTGAGACGATCAGGTCTCAGGTGCAGGCCAACCGCTTGGTTTTATTTGGAAGCTTAAAATCAGGCATCGATTGTTAAAGGAAAATGTGGTGTTGACTGAGGTTACTGCTACAGTCATTGAAAGCGATTAACGAGAACCTGAAGTGCATTTCAAATAAATGAATTATTTTCACTAAACATTCCACATTGTATTTTTTAAGTAGCTTTCTTACCCAAGATATATTATATACTATATTAGAAGCACAGAATAAGATCCTGTCTTCGTAGAGCCCCCAATGGTGGCTGTTGTGGCCACTGATCTTATGCGCAATATCGTGGAGAACCCTGCATGCCATAATTATGTTGCAGGCCTGCTCTGTGGTGTATAGCAGTCCCCCCCACCCCACTTACCCAAGACAGAGCCACCTGCCCTTGACCAAATCTATACATCTCTCCACTGTGGTTCATGTGCGTTTGTGCGCACTGTTGAACCTGCGCTCCTGCTTGTTTTTGTGGATTTGCCAGAAGTGTTATAAGGTACTCAGTCAGGGTATAACCTTTGTCACCTAGAGGAATCACATCCAACCGTTTCACCAAAGAACTATGTAGAACTATTATAATAATTGTACGAGGGCGTAACTTACAGAGGAGATGACTCCAGCCATGCAGTGCGCCCTCCTGTAGCCTTGTTCCAACGCTGCAGTAAAAAAAAATAAGAGTTGCGGATCCCACCCGGCCACCGGGCTACCATATTCAGAACAAACGTCCTGGGATTGCATATGATCTGAAAGTTGAATGAATTAAAGTTTTTGAGGTTGATAAATGCGTAATCATTCATGAATGGTGGCTACAGACACAGTATAATCAATCGCCCCAATAAAATTTGTCTTTTAGTCACAGTTTGGGGAGCATCATCATATGGAAATTGAATATACTAGAAAGGGACTTCATAGCCGCCAAAACTGCAGGCCTACTTTGACTATTGTTGTCTGTGATATAGCAGACCTGTTCTTGATCTCCCGCTGAAAGGTCCCGGTGGTCAAAAACCCCAACGTAGAGAGCGCGCATTAAGGTCCTCTAACAGAGCCAGATTTGCCATTGCTTCGACTTCAGGACTGCCAAAGCGCTTGTTTAAATAGGCGACTGAATACACATTTCAGCAATCACATATAAATCTAACCATATTTATTATTTATAATAAATATGATTGAAATTGTTGTTTACCTAAATTCAGTCCTCATGTTCCAAAGAAATAAACCACTTAAAAGCAATGTGCTGTACACATTTAATTTGTAAATCTGAAATATAACTTGCAATATGATCGCTGGTACAACAATTCACGCAACCGGGTGGTTATACCTTGAACCCCCCTAGTCACACTGGAGAACTTGCGTACACGAGGTCAGACCAGACGTAAGATTTTATCGCAGCCTACACACACGTTCAAATTGAATCAGCGTACGCCCGTCCTAAACCTGTTTTAGGTTGTATGTATGTTTGATAAATGAGGGCCATTGTGCTTATGCCGATCCTTGTGCAGGTTTGGGCGCCTATTAATTCAGCTGTGGTTGTACAGTTGGCACATTTTGTAACTACTCCCACATATGTACTGAATTAAGGCTTCAGTAGTTAACAAGCAGTATGATATGAATCTGCTAGCTTAGCGACACATGCTTGGAGGAAGCATGTGAACAATCTTTGATCATCTTTCACGGGAGAGGTGTTGCTGACAAAGTCTTAAAGGGAAATTGAACATGAGAAATAAGGTGGGGGGAAATCTGCAAAAAGTAAAACGATGTGTGTAAAATATGTATAATTTGTAAATTGTTTACATTAAAGTTTATTTCAACTTTTTATTGTTTACAAGAACAATAACCAGCAATGTTGCTAAAATTCAAATTTGATTACCGGTAATGCTTGGACATATAATTTTTCTGACCATTGAACGTGGATTGTTTGATCATTATTTCAAGGAAATATAACAGATTAATCTCTTTCGGAAATCGTGTCCTTTTATATTTACCAGAGAATGAACTTGTCAAAAAAAGAACTAATCATAAATTAGACAACTACACAATTTAATAACATAGCACTACATAATTAAAACATTGAAATGCTAACGCAGTATGATTTTTTCAGCAGTTGGTGATTATGGTATAACTATAAATTATCTATTAAATAAAGACCTATAGCAATTTAAGGGCTAGCCAACCCCTTGCTGAGTTCTATTTTTTATTGTATATTATGTATCTCATTTCGACATTACTGCCCAACAACTTGCTTAACTTGAACTTCATTATTTTTACTAGGTAAATTGTCATCCTACGATGCCGATGGAGATGGTGACTTTGATGTGGAGGACGCGAAAGTACTGCTAGGCAAGTTAATCGATTTTGACCTGGATTGTTATGTAGTAATGTGTTGTTGTGATTACGTAACTGATTTGGGTTTTCTTTTGCATGACAGACATTGGTTTACTCATGAGAGATTTTGTCTGTTATACCAAACAAACTAGTGAATCCACAATCTCTGCATGTGCATGTCGTGATTGTTTCTTGTTCATGTTGATTGAAGTATCCCATTTCAGCCCCCAAAACACCGACATGACTTGCATTATCCTCAAGACCTGGTAGTCATGTGCCACTATTAGCAAAGGGATAAACAGGCCACATGCTTTAAAAATAAATGTCGGAACACCTCTCCACTTAGCTTAAATCATATAGTTGCTATTTTCTTTGTAAACCAAATAGAAGAACATAAATCTGAAGGGTTTGTTTCAATCGGTGGTGTGTGTGTGTGTGTGTGATGTTCTGAGACTCCGTCTACTCTGCTGCTCTCTGCCATAAAGGCTACAGCTCTGCTTTGTCACAAAGATTGTTGCCTGTCTGCAACAGCTGTGATCACTTCTGCTGCTAAGTTTCTAACAGGTTCTGTAGACTGCTGCATGCGTCTGCCTCAGCTAAGCTATTGCAATACTCTCTCTCTTTATTCTCTAACGCTGCTTTATGCAACCTTGGACCTAGTTTCCCGAGCTGCCTAACCTCGCTTAAAACTTTCCACCCTGTTCCTTTCCTCCCTGTTTTTCCTGCTCTTCCACCTTTTCTCTTCCCTCTCCCTCCCTTCCTTGTTTTCCCTCTGTTTTGCGTAGGCTTGACCAAAGATGGCAGTCAGGAAAGCTTGGACTCCTTCGAGGAGATCCCGGATGTGTTAGCGGAGGAGGGCTCTGATTGGTTTCAAGGCTTCTTCACTTTCCTCTATGGTCTCATAAACCCGTTTGAGCCATTTGAGGATGAGGAGGGAGCCCCAGAGGAGGAGGAGGAAAGCGCTGGCACTTCAAAGAATGAGGCAGTTCAGGGAAAGAGTTGCGTGATTTTAGGCCTCCACGACCAGTAGCCATATTGCCTTGGCATGAGGTCGCATATGGCCAGGTTGGCTTAAACATTTTATCTCTGCATTTGCGTCTGGACTGTTCATGGAAAAAACCCTCTGCAAAGTCCCTGGTATAATACTTTGAAGGGTGAAGACAGGGAGAAGTTCACCCTTGTCTTTTTAAGACTTGCTATAGTGAATACGCCTTCAGGAGTTTTGATGCACTTTTTAAATGGCAGGAAAGAATGCTGCTTTTCTGTGGTATGTGCATTTCCACTGAACAGACTGCTTGCAAACCACCCAACTTATGCAAAAAGTTCCACTTGGACAACAGTTTGGTTGTCTCTTTCAACCTCACTACTGCATTCCCTAGGGTCAAAATCACTAATAATTTACTCATTATTATCCATTACGCAGGAGTAATGATTGTCATTTTTTACTTGTTTCTCATTGTAGTCTTTATGTAGGTACTTTTTATTTAAAAATTGTTTGGGTTACTTTTTTAAACTTTGACACTGAAGCATTTCCTTAGCATTGTGTTTATTTGTGTTATGTTACTGTTAAGATTTACAAAAGTTCAGAACAAAATCCTTGGTAAACCATAAGTCAACGTCTTTTCATTTGTAAAACATTTCATTGACATTCCAGGGTTCCCGATATCATTTGAAAGTTTACATTTTTGAAAGGGACACATTTCAAAGTGTTTTATAATGCAGGAGTACTGACTGGCCTATGGGTGCTATGTCGAAACATACTTTTCGTTATATGAGTTAGTACAGTTTTTTGTGTTCATTGTGTCACAATTTAACTGTGACACTGCAATTGAACTAACAATCGATCAGTCGTCTAAAATGGGATAGTCCCTATTAGTTGCCAGTTGTCTTTGTAGGTTTGTGAATGTATTAAGTTAATCTCTGTCTCTCTTTCTATAATTCATCCATTTTCTTAAATGCAATAAAATCCCATATTTGAGATATTTTTATTGGCTTAAGTAGGTAGTGGTTGTGACTTTTTTTCTTTGTAAAAGCAGTGAACCTTTTTGAGATACTGAACAAGACATAAATGAACTAAGCATAATCAGTGAACAGCCATCTGTGTGACTTATTGGTCAGGTGATTATTTGCTTTTAGCTGTCAACCTTTGTTAAAGCCAGTTTGTTGAGAAACTAGCCTTTGGCTGTTCATTAAAATATATTTATTTTAGAAGTGGAAGGACATGTGATATTTCATACAAAATATTTTGTAAGTGCTGGTAGATTCAGGGTATATAGTACATTTTGTTTGGCTACTGACAAGGACTGTCATAGAATTCCATACTGCCTTCAAAAAAAGGAAATGTTCTGAAACTGAACCCTTAAATCCCTAAAACGGGTCAATGCTGACTAGCTTTGTCCAGAGGAGAGGATGGTTAAACTTAACCAGCAGGCTTAATCTACCCTTTAAACTATATTGTACACAATGATAATCTTAAGAATTGGAGAAGTGTCTGACGTTTTTTGTGTATGTATTTAATGTATAGTCAGATATTACTATATTACTAGACCGCATTGCCTTTTTCTTTTTGTAAGCAAATATAGGCAAGTTTTCAGTAGTCCTTAGCAAACACAAACTGCATTGTAAGAAGAAGCACTGCAAAAAATCCAAGAAACCTGCTTTGGGTGAGGCACATGAGGATTAATGTATTTTATCCCTTTGGTTGACAATTGCTTACCAGTTTCTTCCAAAATATTTTGTATTTTTTTTATTTCACCTTTATTTAACCAGGTGGGCCATTTCAAAACAGCTAGTACACAAGTACAGAATGCAGGATACTCTTGAGTTTTTGGTAGGAAAAATATACCATACAGTCTGTGTAAATAGGGTCTTAGTTAGAGGTTGATTAGTTTGAATGCAAAGTAGCAGTGCAAAAACAACACTAGAGTAGCTAACATTGAGCGTAGCTGTGCAAATGATAGTGTGCAAAACTGTACATGGACAGCAGGTGAATATGTGCAAGATGTGCTAAGCGTGTGATGAAGGCACTAGGGCATAAACAGGGCAAAGAGAGGGGGGAGTCAACAAGTACAATGGCCTAACAGTATCTCTGTTTAGTAATTCTTTGAGGGCAGTGAGGGCAGTGAGGGCAGTGAGGGCAGTGAGGGCAGTGGACTCGTTTCAAGGATTTTTTGCAGTGGAGAACTTGAAGTGGGGGTAGGGACTTGTAGATGAGATGATACCAGTGAGTTAGGCACTGAGTGTGTATTGAGGGCCAGGCAACTGGGACATAGAGGTTGCAGTGAAGGGTGGTAAATGGGGAGTTGGTGACAAAACAGATGACGCTGTAGTAAGCATCTAATTTTCTCAGGAAAGAGATTGAGGCAGTTTTGTAAAAAACATCACTGAAGACTAAGATTAGTAGGATGGTGATTTTCACATTGGAAATGTTGCCCTATATACTGTATGTTGCCTTACCCCTCCAAAGTGGAGAGGTGCAGCTGGCTGACAAATTGGTGCACCGATTTACAGATATATTTCCTAGCTGGTTTGGAGAATCTATCTAGAAACCTTTAATTTTTTGGGGGGGGACTGCATAGCATAGTGACCCAAGTCGCTGCATTGCAGGACAGTCTACGTCATTATAGTCAGTGGTTCAAGCTTGACTAGGGGTTCTCTGACTTTCCCCAGACCTCCTGCACGAGGCAGCGCAAAGTGGCATAGTGGTGTCCAGGATATGGATTAGATAAATCAGATTATCTATACTGCCACATTGCTCACCAAGAACTCCTTGTGATCAGATCGGGAGCCTGTAAATTAAATTGCAGAGGTATAGTTGGTGAACGTAATCATCACGTGCATGATCTGAATATAGGCTTCCGCGTTGGATGAGCAACATGGAAAGAATCGGCTGTTGGGTGACGTGGTTGGATGTAGGGCTGAGCGATAGGACAATTACATCAACTCTCAACAATTGATGTCAGCCATCGTTGATGGCAACCATGTGACAATGTCAAAAACAATGTTTTGTTATAATTGAACTTGCACTGCTTTATCTGGCGGCGCACAAACATACCGTGCAGTGAGCTGGCTAAAATGACAAACAGCCTAATCTGGTGTTTTCCTTATTTTCTACAGGCCATAGCTTTCATTTTCCAAAAAATATGTTGTATGCGAGTGAAATAATGCAAAAGAACAATGAAAATTAGTTGTAGAATAAGCAGAGTGCACCACGAAATCTGTAATTATTATTTTTTTTACACCTTTTGATGATTAACTATTTATTTTGGTGCAATAGGGTTCAATTTCAGAAAGTATTTTTGCAAATAGCCTATAGTGTAATTTTGGAAAAGGGATAGAGAAATTGCAAAACAAGATTGTAGGATAGACTAATGTCATACTGCAATGCCCTTTTTATTGGTTTATCAGCCAGTTCCATTACCAGATTGCAATACATTCAAAACTCTGCTGCCAGAATACTTACAGAATACTTACAGAGAACTAAGCGTTCTGCCCATATCACCCCATTTTGTACGATCTCCACTGGCTTCCTGTGGCTTATTGTATTAAATTCAAAATCCTCTTGCTCACTTTTAAATCTCTGCACAATTTGCTTCCCGCCTATCTCTGCCACTTACTCCACCCCTACACCCCAACTCGCTCTCTACGATCCTCTGACTCTAGCCTTCTTGTCGTCCCTCGGCATCACCTTGCTTCAATGGGGGGCAGGTCGTTCAGTGTTGTCGCACCAAAACTTTGGAACTCTCTCCCTCGATCACTCTGTTGTGTTAATACTATTTCAGAATTCAAAATTATGCTCAAAACTCATCTGTTTTCTGAATGTTACCACACTTAAAGTTGTATTACATTTTGTTGACTGTTTGTTTTCTGGTGTATTTTGCCCTGCCTACATAGTCTCATTTACACTCATCTACATTTTGTTGTTTGTTTGTTATCATGGTCCATTATTGTAATTTCTGTTACTTGTTCATTGTAAAGCGTCCTTGAGCTCTGGAAAGGCGCTATATAAATAAAAACTTTTATTATTATTATTATTATAAATTTTTTTGTGTGCATTTGCGCTGCCATCTGTTTGAAAGATTCATTAAACCTGTTAACTGCGTTCTTACAGCTATATCTGACCACAATGTTAGTTGGCATTATTTCAATTAATGTAATTAATGTGCGTTAATACAGTACAGGTGCGTTATTCCTGCCAAATCACCCCTCGTAGTGCATAGAATAAATACAAATTTCATGGATCAAAAGACTTGCATTGTCTATCAACGATGTTTGGACATGTCCGTTCAACAATGTGTCAAATCAGACATCGCACAGCCCTATTTAAATGAACCATGTGCGCGCCCCTTGCCATCCCACAGATCTGTCTGAGGAGTTTCGGGGCTGCCAACAAGGCAGTGTTAGTGGAAATTGGGAAGGGAGGAGAATGCGGGGGACTTATCTCCTACACCTCAGTATTTCATATTAGCTTTTACTTATTTAGAAGGCTAGACTTAGGGCTCAAGTAAAATGGGCCATGATGGTTAAGGACTGTGGCAATGATGAGGCCCTTTTATTTATGAATTCATAAATTAACTCATTGAAACCATGTCTCTGTTTGCCATTTGTAGGTAGTTCTGAACTGTTGTTGGTGAAAGGACTTGAGGTCTATTGTCTGATGGCTTTCTTGCATGTTACATTTGGGGACATTGGCTAGTGAAATTACCCCAAACTCAAATGTATGAACAAAGATTGCATCTAAATCTGAGGAAAATAAGGTCTCTATAGCCATGTTAATGTGGAAATTTTGGATTATGGAAGACATTATTTTAGATTCAATGTTATGTACATAGTATATTTGTTTTTCAAATTAGTTAGACCAGCATTTCCAAAAACAAAGGTAAAGAAAAAAGTCTGGCTGTACTGACTGTACAGTACATTTTTTGACAAGCATTGTCCGGGCTGCTTTGTAAGTTTTTTAGGTCCTGCATTTAAAATGCATTGCAGCACTTTGGCCATCATTATAGCTTCCTTTCCACGTGATTAGCATCCAAATCTAGCTTATTTTACAAATACATTTGACAAACCTTTTCCCTACTGGATATACTTGCCTATGTTTGAGATGAGGTACAATACTTTTCTCCATCTATTATTGGTTGAGTCTGGTTTTTTACTGCTTGCTTTTTGCTATACGCAAGTCTTTAGATTTGGCTCTTACTACTGGTGCATGGGCGCAAAGGAAAAACACCACTCCATAACTATATCAACGTTTTGTTTTCTTCAACCCCAGATGGAAAACCAGAACATGTTGCCAAGAGACAGGCCAAAAAAGGTATTGCATGAGGAACTGGGTGGGATCCAGATTACTGTAGACTTTGAGCTAAAACAATGTTCTGCTCAATTTAGTTCTAATCACAATATTGTAATCTTTTGAACTGGAAGAACGTTTGATATTCTGAAATGATTGTTTTTGCCATAAATGCATGGTTTCTAATCAGCGTGGTGTATTGGACTGCCACAGTTTGCTGTGAAACGGTGTGTGGTATTTACCATATCAATGATCTAGCTACTGCAGAGTGTTTTATTTAACCAAACAGTACATTTTTTGGACTAACTGAATCCAATCTGTGCAAAAACATGTGTTTGACCAAAAATGCTTTTTTTTCTGATCATTGCACTTAAAAAATTGAGAGGGTAAATTGCAAAACAGTGCCACTTGCTATTATCCTAACACTTGCATTTAGCAAATCCAAACGCCCATGTTGCCTTGCAAACCGCGAAATGCTTGGATTGTTGCCAATGGCTAAACGGCTAAATGGTATTCTCATATCCCAGAAAACCGTCTGACCAAAGATGTGGGCTGGAAGTTGAAAGAGGCACTGAAACAGCAGCTGGCAATGATCCGTGAACGAGTGGAGGCCAAAAAAATTGCCAAGATGGCGCTGGCCGAGGTGAGGAACATCCTGGCCGAGGAGGAGGTTCACACCCTGAAGAGAGATGACACTGCAAATAAGGCTAAGGTGGCAGTGGCGGCTAGGTATAAGGCAGAAGAGGAAAAGATTGATGAGGAGCAGGAGAAGGTTATGGAGATGATCAGGAGAGGCAAAGAGAAGAGGAAAAGGGAGGATGAAGAAGAGGGCAAGAAAGCAATGGAGAAAAAGTTAGGCAAAAAGGCAGAGGGTGCAGCTAAGATGAGAGCTACGAAAGAGGCCAGAAGTAAAGACCTGTCCAAAGCTGCTGATAAAAAGCTAAAGGGGTCAGACAAGGGAGGCAGGAAATGACTCTTCACACCTACTTTGATCAAACACCTACTCCACACAGGGTGCCTTCATTAAAAAACTAGTAGGAACCCCCATGTGTGCAGGGCATTTTCACAATGTAGTGCAGTGTTGTTGCTCCTTTCTTGTGAGAATCGTACTGCTGTCCTTAGTAGAGTATGAACTGGTAAAAGAACGATGCTAAAGGGTCACCAAGGTGCTATGTTTTTACATCAGCAAGATCATTAAGTTGTTAGAGAATATATTTATTTTCCCTTTAGTGGAGATAGGATTTTAGGACTTTGTCAAATACGTTACACCAATAAAAAGATTAGTTATGTGTGTGTTTGGTAATAAAGTGTCTGGATCCTTCAAGGTTTCCGGTTTGTAACTTATTTCCCATTGTTCAAAAAAATGCAGTTGTGTTACACAAACAGGCAATGTTATTTGCATGCACAGAACCCTGGAAATTTTCTACTGGAATATTCTTTTTCCCCTCCCCTCCTGTCCTACTATCTGCACTTCAGATCTGACCTTTTCATCACATTTCAAAACAATGCAAATTTTATTCAAACACAAAGAAAACCCAAATCAGTACTTCAGATTATCTTTTTCTTTGTTCATTTTAATGTATGATAAGTTCTAGAACTGTAAGCATATGACAACCCCATAGTTTTTATTTCCATTACAGTGGTACACCGAGCTACATACTGGTTGTGAATATTGTTATGTAGTTACTAGCCTTTCAAAAGGCCACTTTCCTGAACATGAGTTGTTGCTGTGTTATCCTCATCCCACTGCGTCACATGTGAAACCCTCAGGACTGAAAGAAAAAGCTGCTGTTGTCTTTACCAGAGAGGAAGCACCAAAAGAGGCCCCTGCAGCACCTGTGGAAGGTACAACTCCTGCAGCCCACACACACACAAAGCATATGTTGTTATATATATTCTCATCGAACCACTGTAAACTTTCAGGAAAAGGCCCATATCCAGACACAAACAGTACTATGCATTCTCTGTACATGAATAATGGGGGGTTTAATGGTTATTTTTCATGTAGGATGTGAACTATGCAATATACTCTGAATCATCATTGACCTTACAATGGGCTTGATTAGTTGAGAAGCCATGAGTGCTCTTAAGGCTTGTTTACATAACCTATAGCTTTTACAGAATAATGTTAAATTTAGCCTGTGTAGAATTGTCTGCTGCCAGATATAGCACTGCTATGGCTAATATATCCAAACGTAGCCTATTATCATTTAAAATACTTGTACAAGCATATTCTATTCATGCTTGAAGAACCTAGGCCCTGTTATCACATTGATGTTACATTATAGGGGCTTGGAAACAAGACGCTATTGCAAAAATAGGTTACTATTTATTAGACGTCAACCTTGACAAAATATGATCGAATGTACTGTTCTTATTACCTAGAAAGGTTAGTTAAAATGAGGTAACATGAACTAGCTAGTAAACAATAAACTGCAAGCAAAATGAATCTGACCACTTAACATTGTCAATTGTGGTTTCAACTACTACTTATTTCCTGTTTTGGAGAAGGTATTATGAGACTTTTCTGTTTTCAACCTTTGTAATGCGATTCACTGGGCCTCTGTGTTTAACTCGCTGATTACACTTACCAACAATACGATTGGGATCCCCCCTTGCAGGGAAACTGAGACATTTCCCTTTGTGCCCTTCGTTTACACGCAAACAGAGAATTTGCCCTTGAAAACTATTCTTTCTAAAAACTCCGGCCAAAGTGGAGATTTTGGAAAACTCCGTTTGCATGTAAACTGAGGAAAAAACAGAGGTTTAGGCAGCCGACGTCAAAGTATGCGCCAGAACATGCACCTGCGCCAAAAGTGCAACCTATGTTTACATTTTCATTTGGCTATTTTTGGAAATCTGATTGGCTAACGTGGGCTTCAGCCTTTTGTTTACACTGCCACCTACACCTTTGGCATGCTCTTGACGGCATATACACGCTTGGTTCCTCTAGCGCCTGCACTAAGCCACTAGACCAATGTTATAACAAGGTAAAAAAGCTTATGGAGTTGTTAGGCTCGAGGTCAAGGGCTATTTTTCCATGCCCAGAACCTGTGAAACCAATCTGATTGTCTGTTCTTTACCAGTAGTTAATCTAGTTAAATGACAGTGGGACTTTTTTATAATTCATAAACCTAAGCCCTTATTTGAAGCTGTTATCTTTTCCTCGTTTACTTGAATATTTACATTATTTTGTTATTCTATTTGGTATCATTCATCAGCCTTTATTTAAGTTATTTATTGTGTTATTTTCAATGTGGTGGTGCATGCCACGGTTCAGTACTAAAGCCATAGACAGTGGATAGGCTTGTTTTTTTGCGGTTGCAAAGTTATTTATTAGTATTCCTGCATTTAATAAAGATTTCAACAATACTACTTTTACTTACTCAGTCTTGTTGATTGGTGTTCCAACAAAAATCATAATGAACAAAGCTACTTAAAACTGCTTTGCTTAGAATTAATTCTTTCAACTCTTTATTTAAAAAATTGAATACCTTTAAATACCGTGATACCGTCAAACATTTGAAAAATATCGGGGTATTAAATTTAAGCCATACCTCCCAGCCCTACATCATGGCAACCTACTCATTTTTTTTTTTTTTTTTTTTTTTTTTTTTTTTT
>JACXGM010026375.1:0-14940 GCA_016801145.1 Umbra pygmaea
GGGGGGGTGAAACAGAGAGAGAGATAGAGGGTGAAACAGAGAGAGGGGGTGAAACAGAAAGAGATATTAGGGTGAAATTGAGAGGGGGGGGTGAAAGAGAGAGAGAGACAGAGAGTGAAAAATAGAGGGGGGGTGAAACAGAGAGGGAGGGTGAAACAGAGAGAAATAGAATCGAGGAAAGGACAAGTAGAATACTCAGCCAGCATTGGAAACATAACATGCACGTCTTTATGTATTCCCCACTATCACATTATCTCCGTGGATTTTTAAAATTGAGACTGAAAGTGCCTTAAACTTTTAGAATTGTGTACAATTATCTGTTTAAAAAAAATAATTTTTTAAATTATTATTATTGTTAATTTTCTATGCTTATTTTCTATGGAGGACCAAGTCTGCCAAAATAAGAAATAAATAAATAAATAAATATATCCATCAATAAAAATATTTATACATAAAAATAGAAAAATATAAAATTATTAATCAATATTATTTTCCTATTTATTTATTTCTTTGATCATTTATTTTTATATTCATTTATTCCCATTTTCCACTTGCTTTGCAATATAAACAACTGTTTCCCATTATATTGAATTGAGTAAGAGAGGGGGGGGGTGGGTGAACTTCACTGCACTAAATATCATTCAATAAGATCTATTTATTTCTTGAAGAGAAAATGTCCATTGTCTTAGGAGAAGATGCAGAAACAGTGGACCTCGCAGCTGAATGTGTCCTCCTGGGCTGTCATGAAAAAAGATAAAGGATAGTGCTCACAATGTACATTTCTGATATGTTGATTATTTCTTTAATTTGTGTGCAATGTTCCATAATATATATATATATATATATATATATATATATATATATATATATATATATATATATTTAATTTGTTTTATAGCTGATTCACACTAATACTATTGCTTGTATTGTACAGTACATGTTTGCTTTGGCAATATAGAGATGGGTGGAGTAATCTCTGGAGTAAGGGTGGGAGTAAAACAGAAGGGGGGGGCGTGAAACAGATAGAGAGAGAAAGAGAGTGAAACAAAGACAGAGAGGATAGAGAGGGGGGAGACATAGAGAGAGAGTGAAACAAAGATAGAGAGGAGAAAGAGGGGGAGACATAGAGAGAGTGAAACAAAGATAGAGAGGAAAGAGAGGGGGGAGATATAGAGAGAGAGTGAAACAAAGATAGAGAGGAGAGAGAGGGCGGAGATATAGAGAGAGTGAAACGGGGGGGGGGTGAAACAGAGAGAAAGGTAGAGAGGTTTAGACAGGAAAGTAAATTGAAAATTATTTGCTAAGTGACTGTGTGTGTGTGTCCAGTGCATTAACCCCTATATCTCTCCAGAAATCATTATCTTTCTAATTTTTGTGTTTGTGTCAGTGTGTGTATGTTTATGTGTTTGTGTCTGTGTATGTTTCTATGCGTTTGTGTGTCTGTGTATGTTTGTGTGTGTTTGTGTATGTTTCTATGTGTTTGTTTGTCCGTGTATGTTTCTTTGCGTTTGTGTGTCTGTGTGTGTTTGTGTGTCTGTGTATGTTTCTGTGTTTTTCGTGTCTGTGTATGTTTCTGTGTTTGTGTATCTGACTATGTTTCTATGTGTTTGTATGTTTTTATGTGTTTGTGTGTCTGTTTGTGTGTCATTAACACATACTATATTTCTTAGTCTGTTATTCCATGTGTGTTTTGTAATGATCTTAATCATTGTTATCAGGCACACAACATAATAAACACTGTCTGTCTCTCTGCCTCGACTCCTTCCTCATCATCTCTCTTCTAGATGGATTCTATTATCCTTCTCTCTCATACTGCTCAGCCTGTAGCCTAAATAGCACCCCATTTCGTTTTCTCCCTCCATCGTTATTTTGCCTTCTGCATACCATAATGCTTTTCACGTATTGCTCCAGCTAAAGATAACCCCATATTACCCCATAGCTATAGATACAGCTAACTTACAGTATATTACCCCATAGCTAAAGATAAAGTTAACTTACAGTATATTACCTTATAGCTATAGATAAATCGAAATTACAGTATATTACCCAATAGCTATAGCCAAAGCTAACTTACATTATATTACCCCATAACTATAGATAAAGCTAACTTACAGTATATTACCCCATAGCTATAGCTAAAGCTAACTTACAGTATATTACCCCATAGCTATAGCTAAAGCTAACTTACAGTATATTACCCTATAGATAAAGCTAACTTACAGTATATTACACCATAGCTATAGCTAAAGCTAACTTACAGTATATTACCCCAAAGCAATAGATAAAGCTAACTTACAGTATATTACCCCATAGCTATAGATAAAGTTAACTTACAGTATATTACCCTATAGCTAAAGCTAACTTACAATATATTACCCCATAGCTATAGCTAAAGCTAACTTACAGTATATTACCCCATAGCTATAGCTAAAGCAAACTTACAGTATATTAACCAATAGCTATAGTTAAAGCTTCTTTACAGTATATTGCCCCATAGCTATAGTTAAAGCTAACTTACAGTATATTACCCCATAGCTATAGCTAAAGCTAACTTACAGTATATTACCCCATAGCTATAGCTAAAGCTAACTTACAGTATATTACCCCATAGCTATAGATAAAGCTAACTTATAGTATATTACCCCATAGCTATAGTTAAAGCTAACTTACAGTACATTGCCCTGTAGCTATAGCTAAAGCTAACTTATAGTATATTACCCCATAGCTATAGTTAAAGCTAACTTACAGTATATTACCCCATAGCTATAGCTAAAGCTAACTTACAGTATATTACCCCATACTTATAGACAAAGCTAACTTACAGTATATTACCCCATGTTTGGAATTAGAATCTATTACTCCCTCCCTCCCCAGCCTCCCTCCCAACTCTTACCACCCCCCCCCACCTCTCTCGCTTTGCATCCTCTTTGTTTTAGTCATTCCTGATGTGAATGTACTTATTCAAGCAGGGGTGAAAATCTGATATCCACTTTGGTAGGTCAATGACATAAAAGTTTTTCAAGAGCAATTCTTGAGGGGGACACCAAAAGTGGTGCTGTAACATATGTGTGTTCTAATACATGTTGTAATTATGTTAAATTTATATTGAGGAACCTTGATAGGTAGTTACCTCAAGGGTTGTCCCAAAATAAATCATTATATTACTACAAATTATTATAGTTGGCACTGTACAATTATATCCCCATTTTACAAGTATAAAAAAGACAGAACTTTTCATAATGTTTCCAAATAAAGACTCAACAAACTTACCTGAGTTTCCCTGTATCTGCCAATCTGTCCCTGCCTATCTGTCCACAGCTCTGTTGTGTGTGTTCCATCTGCCTAATGACAGTATGAAACATTCACATTAGCATTTCACTTCTTTCTTATTTTTATCAGATAGTCTTTGAGATATTAGGCTACTAGGGTGGTTACTTTGCGTTTTGGTCTGCTGAAAATTGTGTGATCTATTGAGTGCCTTGCAGACGGTAGACACGACTACTCACCTTGCATGCTAAGGAACGATACATTGCATTGCTAGCTTCTCGCATTGACTCAAATTTAAACAGCTGAAGATACCGGTTGATGTTACTGTAGCTAGCTAGTTTTGTGCCCTGAAAAATTAACATAGAGTATGGTACGTAATGTAGCCAGGCAAAGTAATTTGTTTGGAGGAAAGACATATTTATTATAATGCATGTTATATTTTTCTGTTTAACTGTAAAGAACACAGTGTTTATATAACAACGTGATCTCCTAGAAATCCGTGATACTACCACGGATACTTAACTTCAAAGTCCGTGGCAGTTCCACGGAATGTCCGAAAATTCCGTGACACTGCCACGGATTTAGAAGTTAAGGATCCGTGGCAGTTTCACAGAATCGCATGATGACGTAGCAGAGTGTAAATAGCGTAGATTTTGCAGGTTAGTAGGTTGGGGATGGTGGGCAGGCGTAAAAACATGCGACTAACATACCAAAGATTGCGAGTTCGAACCCATGCGCACACTTAACATGTATTCTGTTTTCTATTCCAACGCGATGCAGACAAAACGTGCTTTTTATCATTTTTTACTACCTAAATACAAGTTACATCGAGATAACAACAAGGTTTCTGAGTGGTTAAGGTTAGGTTAGGGGTTTGGGAAAGGCTTAAATCGAATTAACAGCAAGGTTTCTGAGTGGTTAAGTTTAGGTTAGGGGTTTGGGAAAGGCTTAAATCGAATTAACAGCAAGGTTTCTGAGTGGTTAAGGTTAGGGGTTTGGGAAAGGCTTACATCGAGTTAACAGCAAGGTCTCACTGTGCGCCAATCGCGGACTTTTCCTTGAAACTGCCACGGATTTTAATCCGTGGCAGTTTCACGGAATTTTCGCCAATTCCGTGGAACTGTCACGGATTCTGATGGTCATACTCCGTGGGAGTTTCACGGATTTCTAAGAGATCAGGCTGTTATATAATTATGTTTAACTGTAAAGAACACAGTAGTTTGCAATTGAGAATTGAGAGCACTGTCTCTTTAA
The DNA here is from genome assembly GCA_016801145.1 of Umbra pygmaea. NCBI lineage: Eukaryota > Metazoa > Chordata > Actinopteri > Esociformes > Umbridae > Umbra > Umbra pygmaea. The sequence continues at coordinate 4,522 of JACXGM010026375.1, forward strand.
AAAGAACATGATTATGTCGGTTTAGAGATTGCTGTGAAGTTGAGTCGAAAAATCTAAGCTGGCTAGAATTAAAGAATGTCTTCTTAATTTTGTTGTAATTGAATCAGGGCTAATATTATAAATTTCAAAAGACAAAGATACTCTGAAGTTGACTGAGTTATTTAAAATGCAACACTAGCATCAGCTAACTGCAAGCTAACATAAAGGGTCACCTGTAATTCAATGCAGCAAAAATGAAGACTGGTGACTTTTATAGCTAAACGTGTTTTATTGTATTGAGTAGTAGAAGTAAAGAAATTTCTAACATTTCCTTAGGTTGAACCACTTACTGGAGTTCGGCCAACAATGACAGACTCAAACTGTCAGATTCCCACACATGCGGTGCACTGTACCTGTATGATGTGCAGTTCCTGAGGGCTGGGGGAGAAGTCAAATTGTGAGGCAAAGGCTGGGAGTTTGCAGTCTTTTGAAACCTAAACAAGCCCCATTAAGTAGAAGGAAATCCAAGGCACTCTGCTGAAAATTAAAAAACAGCAATATTAAAGGCTTTTTATAATTTTAAGAAGAGTGCCTTGGATTTCCTTCTTTCTAATGTTCATTGAAGTCCCTACCCCAAAGAGCACCTTCAAAACTTCTGACTGAACTCCCTGAGCACCCTGGACTCTCTTTGTCTTTCCAAGATGCCCTATTAGGTGTCTATAATGATTAACTGTTTATTATTAAATGACATACTTTTGTTTACAGTGATATTTTCTGGGGGGACAAATCATATTTTTCCCAGGTTTGGGGGGAGTCGTGTCCCCCAGTCCCCTCTGGGATTTCCGCCTATGTATTCGGGAACGATGTAGCAGAAACAAATCTACTAACCCCACCCCCCCCCTCTCTCACAGGCACCCTCTCTCAGTGCACCTTACGGCTTCGCCCCCCTCCGCCCCCTCCCCCCTCCGTGGTTGGTTGATCTATTGCAATGGTCGCCATACCCACTCTCTCTCTCCTATTGGCCCTGGCGGAGTGGGCAGGACCGGTCACACCCTCGCCACACCTCTTGCTCCGCCCCCGTGAGCGTGAGAGGGACCCAGGGACCATGATGAACTTCAACATCGCTGTGATCCACGCAGGGGCCAGCGTACAGGTGGAGGCGGCAGCAGGCCCTGGGGGAAGGGTGCTCTACCCGGGGTTCGGCCGGGCTCACAGCTCCCTGGGCGAGAGTGTGGTCACCCAATGGGGCTCTGCCAACGTCATCTGGCTCCAGGTAAGATAAAGCCTTGATGTCCGAAAAAAAACAGTAATGGTACTAATGGATCCTGAACCCTAACCTGTGATTAATGGATGCGGCCAAGGGTTAGAGGGGTGGGGGAGATGCGGTGGTACAGGGAATAAGGTGAGGCTGGGGTTGGAAGGGAGAAAGTGATGGATTTCAGGGCCAGAGCTGGTGTTTTTCAGGTTTAGTCATCATTGAACTCGAAATAATGGATTTCCTTCATCGTGGAACCAACTGCTATCTGAGTTCTGCATCATGTCTAGGCATGTCACGCTGTAAGAATGCTGTGAACTTCTAGAATCCTTAGGAGATGTGAGATCATTCTGCAGTGTGTTAGAATAGGAGAAAACTATAACTGAAAGATTTTCTTTATTTCACCTCCTACCATTGCACATCATCTATCTTTCAAACGTATGACCTTTCATTGATTTACCCCAGGTAAGAGACAGACGCTTGTCCTCACTATCTCTTTGCTTCCTGTGTCCTTCAACCTTGCCGTGTGTAATTGTGTTTATTTGTGTGTGTTGTCTACTCTTTGTAACTAAACTCATCATGGCTCCCTGTTCGGATGAATGATGTCTGTCCTTTTGATTTCTGTCTCTTCCTGAAGCCGTAAGACGGTGTTACCTTGCTGTCTACCTGGTTTCCTCAGTCAAAATGTTTATGTCTGTGTATGTCTGTGCACTAACAAGTGGTCAAGTTTCCTCTGGAGGTGAAAATCAGTAGCTATCGTCTGCCAGTTATCGGTTGGACAGCCGCTATTATCAGCCACTTCTAACATTTCAGACGTAATATTTGGTAACGCGCTAGGTAACGTTTTATGACACTAATAATTGCAAAAATATAAACAATTTGATGCAATGATAACACTGTAAAAAGAAAATGTATTTCAACACAGCTGTTTGGTATGCCGATAATAGGGGGATCTATGCTAGACGTTCAACCATGTTGTAACTCTAAGCTGTGTTAATATACTATAGTCAGAATTAGTGGTGCAACGGATCGTCATTGATCCGTGATCTGTTCAGATCAATATCTTCGGTTCGGCACACAAGTGATCCGCGGATTGATTTCTGAAAAAAAAAGGATTGCGCATGTTCAGTCCGCTCAAAGCGTGGTCATGGCGAGCGGAGGAAAGGAGGAGCTTGAATGCCCAGCGTCATTTAAATCCATTGTATGGGAGCATTTTGGCTTCCCTGTTAAATATAATGATGAAGTGTGTAGGCACTGTGGCACAAGAAAGCCATATGACAGTGGAAACACACCAAGCATGGCAACGCATTTGAAGCGACATCACCCCGGTGTTTCACTGACAGGAGTGAAAACGAAAGCTGCAAAACAACCGCTTATCACCGTGGCATTTAAGCAATTAATCAGAACGGGCTAAAGCCATCACAAATGCGATCGGTGTGTTTATAGGTGCAGACATGAGGCCATATTCGGTTGTGTAAAAGGAGGACTTTAAACACATGCTGAAAGTGTTTGAGCCACGTTACGACATCCCGTCGCATACGGGACATACTAAAACGCGTAACGTGAAAAAGCTTACCGGGGTTTTAATGTACCTAAACAATGGTCAATCATCACCAAATTTCTCATGCCAATCATCAATCAATATAAACCACATTTCTCTCTCATATTGCTCATCATAACCACTGAAAATGATAAAAACAACTAGCCCAAATTCCAATTATTATGGGCGTTATCTGACGTTAAGCCTTTCTGCTTCATTAAAGCCTATTGTAAAGAAAAGGCTTAATGTGAATTAATGTACCTAAACAACAATCAATAATAATCACATTTCTCTCTCATATTTTTCCCCATATTGTTAATAACCAAAAAGACATCTTATGTTTATTTGTCTTGTATTTTTTTTGCTGATCCAAAAAATTATCCGATCCGTGACTCTGATCCGAGGAACGATCCGATCCGTGAGTTTATTTGATCCGTTGCACCCCTAGTCAGAATTAACACTACTGTTACATTTTGTATTTAAACTCCCAGCAAGTATTTTGTCTTAATATTTTGCCAGCATAAACTGAAAGTCCAGTTTTCTTTCTAACATTTCCATTAGCGTTTTGTTCATTTAGATCAAGATACAGTCAATGAAATCAGTTATCGAAACAACCACAGAAAACAATTACAAGAAGGTTCTGCAAAGAACATTTACCATTAGTGTTTTTGGAAATGTGTTTCCTATTATTAGTTTATCAAGATACAACAATTTGCTATTTCATAAAGCCCTTAGTGTTTAGTTAGTCATTCCTATACTCCTCTGAATGTCACCTGACATTTCCATCTGGTGCCCCCTTCAGGTGAATGACAGCAGTCCCAAGACACTGCTGTCCCAGCTGTGTGACCTGCTAGCAGCAAGGCCCCTGCAAGGACTGGTCTATGAGGAGGAGAGGCCCCCACCCACTGCCTGGGGCCCCCTGGCCCCCATGTTAGAATTTGTCTCAGCCCAGACAGGGCTGCCCATAGTGGCTGTAGGAGGAGGGGCTGGGCTGGGACGGATGCAGCAGGTATGACCATGTGGGAAGGAGGTGTGTGTGTGTGTGTGTGTGTGTGTGTGTGTGTGTGTGTCAGAGGTAGATGCTGGGAGGATGGTGAGGAGGTGTGTGAGTACAAGGTTGAGGATAGAAGTCAATAATCCACTGTTTCAGTACAATCAGAGCTTTGTACACAGTCAACTGTGTGGAGTACAGAGAGAGGAAATTTACAAAACCATAAGAGAATTGATGGTTCAGATTATGTTACAGATAATGGTACAGATGATGGTGTAGCTAATGGTATGGGTGATGGTGTAGCTAATGGTATAGATGATCGTACAGATGATGGTACAGATGATGGTATAGATGATCGTACAGATGATGGTACAGATGATGGTATAGATTATGGTACAGAGGATGGTACAGATGATGGTACAGATGATGGTATAGATTATGGTACAGAGGATGGTACAGATGATGGTACAGATGATGGTACAGATGATGGTACATATGATGGTGTAGATGATGGTATATATTATGGTAAAGATGATGGTATAGATGATGGTATAGAATATGTTATAGATGATGGTATTGATGATGGTATAGATAATGGTATATATGATGGTATAGATGATAATACAGGTGATGGTACATGTTATGGTATTGCTCATGGTATAGATGATGGTATAGATGATGATACAGATGATGGTATAGATGATGGTACAGATGATGGTACAGATGATGGTACAGATGATGGTACAGATGATGGTACAGATGATGGGACAGATGATGGTATAGCTGATGGTAAAGATGATGGTACAGATGTTGTATAGATGATGGTACAGATGATGGTATAGATGATGGTACAGATGATGGTACAGGTGATGGTACGGATGATGGTACAGATGATGGTACAGATGATGATATAGATGATGGTACATATGATGGTACAGATGATGGTAAAGGTGATGGTGAAGATGATGGTACAGATGATGGTACAGATGATGGTACAGATGATGGTACAGATGATGGGACAGATGATGGTATAGCTGATGGTACAGATGATGGTACAGATGTTGTATAGATGATGGTACAGATGATGGTATAGATGATGGTACAGATGATGGTACAGGTGATGGTACGGATGATGGTATAGATGATGGTACAGATGATGGTACAGGTGATGGTACGGATGATGGTACGGATGATGGTACAGATGATGGTACAGATGATGACATAGATGATGGTATAGATGATGGTACAGATGATGGTACAGATGATAGTACAGATGATAGTACAGATGATGGGACAGATGATGGTACAGTTGATAGTATAGATGATGGTACAGATGATGGTACAGATGATGACATAGATGATGGTATAGATGATGGTACAGATGATGGTACAGATGATAGTACAGATGATAGTACAGATGATGGGACAGATGATGGTACAGATGATGGTACAGATGATGGTACAGATGATGGTACAGATGATGTTACTGATGATGGTAAAGATGATGGTACAGATGACGTACAGATGAGGGTACAGATAACTAAATTTTTCAATGTATATATATATAAATATATAAAGCCCTACCTTATTTTATTTGCATTTCTAATGTCATCTACAGTATATACACAATACAAATATAAATATAAAGACAAACAATTGTAATTGTTTTTGCATTTACTTTGAGTGTGTGCATGGCATTATTTATTAGAAAACCCTGATTGGACATTTTAAAGGCAACAAACAATGCAGTTAAATGTTGTACTGTCAATCAAGTAGCACAAAACTAGTTGTTTTCGTTGTCTACTACATCGTTAGAAAATTGGGATTCTGTTTTGCGAGACCTCTAAATGACTTATTGATTAATTAATTGATTTAACAATATGGCACATTCAGTCCTCCATATTATTATTTAGATCTGTTACACCAGCTAGGTACAATTAATGATAAGTTAGATCAGAGAACCAGCAGGATCTGGCCCTCATCGGGGAAGAGTTGACTATCCCTGATATAGATGATGGTACCAATGATGGCTCAGATGACAGTATAGACAAGGAGCCGCTTTACCATCAGACAGGGAAAGATGGAGAGAGATTGTGGGTTCAAGAGGAAAGATGGAGAGATTATGCTGAAAGGAGAGATAAGGAGAGATTCAGGGTTAAAGGGGAGATATGAAGTGAGATTCAGGGTTGGAGGGAAATGCTCCAGTAGAATTGGATTAATGATCCTTCCAGCAGGTCTCAACTCGGCAGGCATCACCGGCTTCCCCCTTCTCCACCCTCTCTCTGTCCTAGTCTGTTGTTCTCTTCCCCCTTCTCCAACCTCTCTCTGTCCTAGTTTGTTGTTCTCTTCCCCCTTCTCCACCCTCTCTCTGTCCTAGTCTGTTGTTCTCTTCCCCCTTCTCCACCCTCTCTCTGTCCTAGTCTGTTGTTCTCTTCCCCCTTCTCCAACCTCTCTCTGTCCTAGTCTGTTGTTCTCTTCCCCCTTCTCCACCCTCTCTCTGTCCTAGTCTGTTGTTCTCTTCCCCCTTCTCCACCCTCTCTCTGTCCTAGTCTGTTGTTCTCTTCCCCCTTCCCCACCCTGTCTCTGTCCCAGTCTGGGGATCTCTCCCCACCCCAACCTCTCTACATCTCCATCCCCTTTCATTTCTTTCTCACTCTCTTCTCCGTCTCCATCTTTCCAGCCCCCACCTCTCCTCCACACCTCTCTGTTGCTGCTGGGGTTTGACTGGATGGAACTGGATGGATGCCGGTCAAATAATACCTTTCAATTCAGTGAATTCATGAACTACTTGAACAACATTGCAGAACTGTATTTCAATTTATCTCTTGGAGTGACGGAGGATGGAGCACAACCCTGGGATGCGGAGATGGATGAGTAAGGCTCAGAGGTAGGGTGGGTAGCTGCTAGATGGGTGAGCAGGCGAGGGAGGAAGTCTTGGGAACAGGAGACCAAGGGACTTGGCTGACACAGAGGCTTAGATTGGGTTGGAGCAAGGATAGTGTTCTGTAAGCTGAGTCAGGGATCCTGTGAGACTGTGTTTGATCAGTAAATGGCACCACACTGGGCTGCTGCTGTCCCTTTGGGGGCCTGTGAGTGTGATATTTTCTGACATGCTTCTACCACCAAACAGCTGGAAAAACCTCACCATTGCATTTGCATTTACAAATAACTATTTTACCATCAACTCCTGAGGAATGCATTCGGGTCTCTTTGATGATCTCCCTTTGAAGATGTCCACATCCTGGTTGTCACACACATATCTGCTTTTCTATCCTTGTGGGGACCTGAAACCCAGACATCCATGTTACCTATACCTTAGATCTTATTCTACTTCTATTATGTATCATTATCCAGACCCATTATCCCAACCCATATCATAATCCTAACTTAACCCAGACCCCTCAACCTAACCCATACCATAACCCTACCCTAACCCAGACCCCTCAAACTAACCCATACCATAACCATACCCTAATCCAGAACCTCAACCTAACCCATACCATAACCATACCCTAATCCAGAACCTCAACCTAACCCATACCAAAACCCTACCCTAATCCAGACCCCTCAACCTAACCCATACTATATCCCTTCCCTAATCCAGACCCCTCAACCTAACCCATACCATAACCCTACCCTAATCCAGAACCCTTAACCTAACCCATACCATAATCCTACCCTAATCCAGACCCCTCAACCTAACCTGTACCATAATCCTACCCTAATCCAGATTCCTCAACCTAACCCAGATCCCTTAACCTATCCCAGACCCCTTAACCTGATACGTGTCTGTCTAAAATGGACATAATGCAGAGCTGCAAAAAAGCTTGTGGAACATATTTTTCTGGTTTTGATATCTTTTTGAGAATTTCAGGTCCCCACATGAACACATAATCTCTAAAAACAAGCAGTAGCTGTGAGAAAGACAAGTTTCAGTGGGCATTGGAGACTTCACTCAAAAAATCATCATCTGTGTTTTAGCCTGCAGTCACACCTCTACTGCAGCCACGCAATGAAATCTAAAACATCAGCCCCATGGGAGATGTAGTTCTTTGTAGTGAGGGTCTGCTCTCTTTATGTGCTCTCCAAACTCTAGGTAGAAGGTGCCTGTAGGCATTTATCTCACACTGAGGAGTGGTACTCATGGGAAGATGTTTGGTTTGAACAAATGTACTTTAAACTGTGAGGAAATGCAGAAGGGCCAGTATTGATGTTGAGCTTGAAGAGGACCACTGATATTTGGGAAACTTGAGGTCTGTGGAATTGTATCATGTGCTTGTTTACCCCTAAAGAGGCCCCCATGGGTATTTAACATGTGCCCCCCCCCACCCCAGGAGTCAGGCTCCATCTTCCTCCAGTTCAGTTCCTCCACGGCGCTCCAGCTGGAGGTCATCTTCAAGATCCTGGAGGAGTACGACTGGACCACCTTCTCTGTGGTGGCCACCCGTCACCATGGCTACCAGGACTTCCTGTCCGTGGTGGACGGCCTGACGGACGGCTCGTTCATTGGCTGGGAGAAGAAGAGCGTGGTGATGCTGAACGTGACTGATGACCCGGGGGGAGCGCGCACGCGCAGGCTGCTGAAGGAGAACGAGGCACAGGTGAGGCAGGGGGGAGGGAGGGAGGGATGAAGGGATGGACGAGAGAGGGGGGAGGAGGCGTTAATGAGTGGCAATGAGAATCCACATGGCTGGCTGGAGTCCTCCTCCCTGTCGTCCACTCCCTCTCCTCTGTGTCTCTCTCCCCCCTCTCTCCTCCATCCCTCTCTTCTTCTCCCACTCCCTTAATGACTCCCCTCCTCCTCCCCCTACCACCCTGTCTCAAGCTGAATGCCTCCATCTTATCTCTCTCCATCTATCTAGCTCCTGTTCCACTCATCCGTTTTTCTACACCTTGTTTCTCCACCTTCTTTTCTGTAATATTCGCTAGGTCGCTCTTTAACTTTCTCCATCTTTTTCATCCCTCTCTCTCCCTCCCTCTCTCTCTCCCTTATTATCTTTGCCAAGGGCCAGTCTCTCTCATTTGGTGCATGTTGAGCGTGTTTGGTTTCCCTCACCTTTCCTCTCACTCCTGCTTCTCCTTTCATCTCTTCATCCCTCCATCGCTCGCTCGCTCCTTCCCCTCTCCCCCTCTCTCCGCTGCCTGTAGACACACGGCGCTCTCTGTCGGCTTGGTTCTTCCTGGGTGTCAATGTCACCGCTAATGTTCCAGCATGGTCACTGCAGCGCTGCCACACTCACTCGTTGTGTCCCTATGTTGGTGTGTAGGTGTGTGTATCTGCACACACCTACACACCAACATAGGGACACGACGAGTGAGTAGGTGTGTAGGTGTGTAGGTGTGTGTATCTGTTTGTGCTGTGGGTTTGAGTCTGTAGGCTTTTCTTGGTTGGTGTCACTGTTGATATTCCACAGTGGGTTCAGCAGGCTGCCTTAGCGCAGTGCATTAACCCCAGTCCAGCCCCCTTCTGGTTTTTGTCCCCTACTTGATTACTCTCTCTTTCTCCCACCCCCCCTTCTGTCTACTTTCATTCTCAGTAATAATATGTGCTTGTGTCTGTTCAATGACAGTGTATATGCATGTGTGTGTGTGTGTATTTGCATTAAAGGCTTTGCGCTTTTACCTGTCAGTGTCACATAGGGTGGGTAACGTCCCCTGGGTCTGGCAGTGCGTGGGGCTAAGAAAGGGGCACATGGCCCATTTATACCTCAATCTGCCTCTCCTTCTTGGCCTCGTTCAGCTGCTGCCTCTGTCATCTTCATGTTGTCTCTGCATCCAGCTCCTCTCCAACTCACCGGAGCTTAATTGGCATCCAGCCTGGATTGTGTTGCCAAGCCAATACAGCCATTACAAACCTCAACGAAGGCACAGTTCTCATAATGTGCTTTTACTATCTCTCCCTCCATAATGCTATTTCTTCATCTGTCTTTATCTTTAATCCACTATACATTATCCGCCACGTCCTTCTCCCATTCCATGGATTCCCATGTCACCATCCTCAGCACTTTCCTTAACCTCATGTCCCCTCTCGTCATCCTCATCTGTGCTTATCCCCCCTCCTCAGAACCCTTAAATCTTCTATTCTGCTTCTCCCCTCCTCAGCAGTTGTGGCATTGTTGAACTGATGTGGTGCTCTGTCATCCCTTCCATCTCTCTCCGTATATTCTCCTGTCACCCCCCCCCTTATCTTCCAGGCCGTGATTTTACCAAAATGTGTTTGCCTTTCTTTCTCTGCCCCCCCACTCCTCCATCACTGCCTCTGTTTTACCTCCATCCCTCGGTTCCCCCAGGAATCTTCTCTAAAGGACCCTGAATGTTGTCTTCCTAAACTGCTGCTTTTAATAACACATGTCACTTTAACCCCCTGCCTCCCTCAGGTGCGTCTGCTTCTAATATATACATGTCATTCCCTTTCTCTGTTAGTAGTACTAAACACAGCCATACTACAGTCATAACATCAAAGTCAAAGTCAAAGTCAAAGTTGTTTATTTATCATATGCATCGGATAACATACATCATCCTATGCAGAGAAATTTCTTTTGACATGGCACGGCGATTCTATGCAGTGGGCTTATAAACAAGAATTTACAACAATCAAGAATTTTAAAATAATAATGACAATAGTAATAATAATGATAATGATAAAACACTATG
>JACXGM010026376.1:0-14900 GCA_016801145.1 Umbra pygmaea
TGAGAACAGTCTGTTAACATGAATATTTGCAAGCCTCCAAGTTTGGTAGTGAATCTATGCATGATTCCATGGTAAACCAGTGTTATTGCATTAGATATGTTTTCCAGATTCTTGTCATTAATTGTACATGCTAACTTATATTTTCCAGTTTTCAGCTCAGCAACCTCGGTTGTGCATATTCTAAGCTAGCCAAAAAAAAACATCTGGCTGCTACATTCCGAGTGTTAGCAAACGCTAGCTAGTCTGTACATTAATATTTGCGAGCGTCCAAGCACAGACGTCACACTTTAAATCCTACCTGTTGCCTTTCACCATCAACTTGTTTAACTGCTGTCGCATCCCTTGACTTGCCATCTTATTTTCATAAGACAGCTTTCTTGCTTTTCCATCTTTTTCCATAGATGACAAAACCTAACTACTCGTAATGCTCGTTCAGCGCTCACGGCCAGGGTTGCCAGGTCAAACATAAAATTCCAGCCCAATGACTACTCAAAAACAGCTCAAACTGCCTTAAAACTAGCCCAATTTGTTTACGTTGCCACTTATTAAAAAAAATCCAATAACTTTTACACAATGTACATATAAATGTGATTTCTTTTACCCTATTCTCTTAATTTCATATACTGTCATTGACTACTCTCCTTCTCTTTCATACACACCACGCAGTAGCTCCTCTCATACCTGGCACAGGCTGCACCATACTGCCTAGGTCACATTTATTTATTTAAAGGAAAATGCTGCAGCTGTGGTTGTTTAAAAATAGCCAATAGTACTTGTAAAATAGCCAAAAGACCAATATATTTTCTACTGCCAAATTTATTTAAAAATAGCCCAATTTGGCTAGAAAACCGCAGACATGGCAACACTGCTCACGGCACCACCCGCTCCCTCTTCTATGTCAAAATTCTATGATGGAATCTTATGAGATAGGACGACTTACTCTAGCCTGTTAGTGCTCTAAAATGTTATATAACATTAAGCAAATGCAGAAATTATTTAGAAACACACAACAGCAGCTACATATAGAAAATACCATATTTATATGTTTATATTTTTTATTTTTTACCATCGCTTTGGCGCCCCCATATTGCTGCGCCCCTATGCGCCGCATATAGCGCATACCCACTTTTTGCGCCACTGAATGCGACTGAAATGAATCCCACAATTTGACAGCGCACAACTGTGTCAAGTGAACAGTTTATAAAAGATTAAGGGATAAACACTGACGTTCTGTGACAACCTTATAATGGATGTCGCAATGAGTTAATTTTTCCAATGTAATGTACAGAAAGGTGTTTAAACTACATATGCAAACAAAAACATAAGCAAACATTTTATTTACTAGTAGAAATTAGTTTTCGCATTTACCTATGTTCACATGCATATTCACCCTTAATTCATTTAGGCTTATTCATGATTACGGCAATTGGTGCAAATTTTGCCCAAACTATGCCAATCTATTCAGGGGTTACTGGAAGAGATTTATATTTATGATGTTTAAAAAAATCCATATCATCATGTCGTTCTTTGGAAAAGATGATATTCTAAGGAATGTAACAGATATTACCCTCGCAGTTTTTCTCTCTTAACTCATCAGATCCAAATTTAAAATTGACAGCAGAGAGAAATCTAGAAATCATCAAATTTTTAGATATGACCATTTAAAAATACGTAGATATTTTGGAAACTGCATCTACTTCAAGTCGTAGATTAATATAACACTTGTACGCACAGACAGTAATAATCCTTGACACCTCATACAAAATATAGGCTACCGGTTGGTCAAATACTTAAGACTACAACGTAACTGCAGTACAGTCTAATAACCGCAAATTAATACTAAATTAAATTATTATTATTATTATTATTTATTAATTATAGCCTGTTAATGACAACACCTACAGCACATTTCGTTTCCAGACAAGATTGCACAATGTGGCTTTTGATGGATGTCTATAAATGTTCAGAAACAAAATTCAAAGAAACGCGCTTGCAATGCAAAACTGCACAGATGTTGGCTTGACTGTGTTAACCATATGCCGTCAGTAAAGTAGCTATAGCAGGCTGATTGAATGTTGACAGTAAGGTCTGTATCACTAAACATTTGAATTGCACAAAAATGCATCACTAAAGCAAACTGGCTAACGAATGCCATTTAAATTAAATGAAACTGTACATAAGTGTTCAGACCTTGTTATATCTAAATGATCCGTTTTACAGGAACTTGATTTGTGGCGTACTAACATGGCAACAGTAAAAAGAGTGGTGGGGGATACGTTAATGTTTCACGATAACCGCACGCCTCGTGACCATTTTCTTTCGCTAAAAATACTAATTAAGACATTAATTTTCACAAATAAAAGGTTGGCAACCGTTTTATAAGCGCATTAACACACTCCAGACTGTGTGTTGCCAGGGAATAACCGCACACCTCTGCAGTGAAGAAAAAAACAGCTTTCAGCTTCGTGGCTTTCTACACTGCTGAGGTGTGCGGTTATTTCTTGGCAACGCACAGTCTGTCGTGTGTTAATGCTTACGTAACTTGAAAAGTGATAAAGATATCTGAGTTATTCAAAAATATTTGCATTCAGGAGAGGTTGTAGTTTCAGCCCAGAAAGTTCACCATGTTTCACCAGGCTGCCACACATATATGAAAATAGGATTATTTTTCTTTTCTAAGCTTTCTGTACATATAAGATTCTAGTCCACTTTTTTTGGGCCAAAATCTCCCATGGGCGGGATACTGATCCCTAAGAGGTTAAAGACGGGAAAATAAGTGTTTATAAACAAAGTTCTTCAAGATGGGATCATAAAACAGTCTGTGTGGATTTTTATCAACTAGGTACATTCTCAACACAAAGTTTTGGTGTTTCTGTTTGATATAATGTTGTTCCAAAAGTGGTACATACAAAAGGTCAAATGATAAACCAACCTAAGTGAAACCCTGGACTGTTAGCCATAAAATACACCACATTACAGACCATAGGCTTGAATATACAATGAAAAAGGGACAGGTAGATCAGTGGGCAGGCATCTAAGGTAGATGTTTATCATACAACTTAAACCAAGGAATACAAAAGTATTTTTCAAAGATGGTCAATACTTGTGATTAACGGGGTGCCTGTGACAAATATAGAATGTTTGTCCTCCTGCATGAGGCAGTGCAAATGTGCGTAGCACTGCCTAGGATTTGGGTTTGATAAATCAGATTATCTATCCTGCTACGTCACTCTCCAGCGACTGCTTGTAGTCAGATCAGGCACCTGTGGGTTCAATCGTGGAAGTATAGTTGGTGAACGTAATCATCCCATGCATGATCTGACTAAAGGCTTCCGTGTTGGATTTGTAGTGCAAAATGTTTTGGTGGCTCAGGCAACATGTGGTTGGATAAACTTTGCCATCCCACAGATCTGTCCAAGGAACTGCAGAGCTGCTGACAAAGCAGTATTAGAGGAAATTATAAGTGAAGAAAAATGTGAAAAAAAGTTTTATGCCCTAGACGAGCTAACTCTGTCTATCGCCTCACCCCACCACCCCTCAGTGAATTCAACAGCCATCTCCTGCTCCCAGGCAGATTTATTGTTGTTGGTGGAGTGTCTGTTGAAACCCATGATACATTAATATACCTGATAGATTACAGCTTTCTATCCGTGTATAAGAGTCAATAGAACATCATAGGCCTGGTTTGGAGGTAAATCAGGAAAGCCAGAAAATTGGGAGGAAACCAAATGTCTTATCTACAGGTACAAGAGATGCAGAGCTACAATATCCTGTCCAAAGAGATGCAGAGCTGCCGACAAGGCAGGGTCAGTCGGAATTGGGAGGGGAGAAAATGGGGAAAAATAATCATAGAGTGGTCTATCTATATATGTGGGGTCCACGTATATTGAGAGACCTTTGTTCTGCAACTTTGTCAATTCCCTCTGAATATCAGGATCTTCAAGAGGTGTTCTCAAATGTTCGGGCCATAAGTCTTCCTCCTCATGGGCCGTGGGACTGCACCAGACATGTTGCCATCTACCCTCTGTCTTGTGCAGAGACTGAGGTCATGGAGTCATACATTAAGGGGGCTATGGCACAAGGGTTTATCTGGAGGTCCACCTCGCCTGCAGCATCCCGCTTTTTCTTTGCTAAGAATGACAGGGGACTCCGCCCCTGTATTATCTTCACATTATAGTGAAGTACAGTTACCCATTACCTATTACTCACAGTGAAGTAAACTTCCCTGATACCTATTATTCACAACACAGTGGCATTATTGAAGGGGATTAATGACGAATGGAGATGAATGAAAGCCCACTTTCAGTACTACTTCTGGGCATTACAAGTACCTGGTTTATGGATTGCTTTATTGATTAACAAATACTCATTCTGTCTTCCAGGCATTTGTCAATGAGGTCTTTTGTGACATACTGGGTCATTGTGATGTTGTCTACATAGACAACATTCTAACATGTTCATTTACCTATGAGCAACATGTCCAGCATGTTCAAGAGGTCCTTGTGAGACTTCTTGAACACCACCTCTATGCGAAAGCCTGTTTCATAAAAGAATGCATGAAATAATCATGGTAAAACACATAACTTACAACAATTATTTAATACATTGGAATGAGCGCTATTATTTTGAAAAATACAATTTGCGTTTGTTGCTAGCATAATAATAATAGTGTTCCTGAAAGAACGTAATCAGCGCCATGGTAACATGAACCCAGCGGACAGGCTGAAGTGTGATGGCAAGCCTAAAGCGGTCAGAAGTGTGGCTACACTTTTCTAAAATTGATACAGACAAAACTTATTGTAATATTTGCGATGTGATATGTAAAGCTAGCATTACAACATGTCAAACCTAAGGAAACACCAGGTCAAACCAAATATTCCTTAAAGCTGAAGCGTGTAATGTATTCAACAAATTGAAAGCAAAACATCAACTTCATTATCATGGTCAGGTAATTTTATACCTAGTTGAATAAATTGTTGTTGGAGATAAGTGACCTATTTGATGACTCATGTTTTTTAGTGTTCATCATCATAACAGTATTTGGATGTGTATCAGCTTAGATAACTAGCCAACATCATATGTAATCAATACATATAAATGTAATCAATTTAAGCAATAAGATTTTAACTTATAAACATATGTATATTTTATGTGCTGCCACTTTTAGCCACATCTTTTTAGTTTTTCTAAATACCAAAATAAGGTACCGTTGGAAACCGGTACCGAATTCCAGGTAACGGTATTGGTATTGGTTCAAATGTGAACGATACCCAACCCTAATGATTAGACAGACAAAGCATATAATTCCTCTGAAATCTTCTTAAATGTATAGTTGTCATATGCATGGGATAAGTGATTGGGAGAAATCCAACCGTTTGGGGTAATGGAGAGAATGAGAGTACTTATTTATACTTTTGTAGTAACTTTGTTTTCCTTCCATCTGCAGGTTGCCCCCACAATATTTGTATTATTTTCCTCACTGTGCAATTTTTTTTAATAGAAAGATAATGCAACATAATGATTAAGAACAGAAACACTTGGTGTAGCTGAGCCTTTACGGTTACAACATGGTGATGTTTCAAATTGTGGATAATAGTGAAATTGGTGAATCACTGCATCCCTTGTGGAGAGCATGCCAAAAAACATGAAAGCCAATTATTATTACAATACAATTAATATTATTTTTGCATTGTTGAAGGTCTGACACACTGTGACGATAGTTTTATTTAGAATTTGGGAGAAATGTTCTTGATTGTTTAAAACTGTCACACTTGGGAATAGGAACAGGCAGGAGGCAATGGTGTAGCAAAAATGATATTGGATTCATTTAGACATAAACCATCCCGCAGGACATCACATAGATTGTATACACACACACACACACACACACACACACACACACGGGTCAATGACGTGACATGCAGATTTTTGTGTCCGAGTGCATTACTTTTGTGTAAAATAATAAATGATTAATACAAGCATAATTTTATTCTATAAAACCTGTATAATTTGAACATATTTTCAATGTATTATAAAATTGTATATATTTTATGTTTTGCCATCTAAAGCCCTCAAAATGTCAGGTGGCGCAATTGTCTGAGCAAATTAACACCATGTGAAAAGGATTAAATATGGAATTTAAAAGGTAAGGAAATAAAAAATCAATACAGTGGCATATTGTTGCATTAAAGACCATTCAAATAAACAATGTTTACTAGTTAATTAGCTCTTAATATTTTTGGAAAATTTAAAAAAAACCTTTGTCCGAAAATTTACACATCTGTAATGTCAGGGCGGCACAACTGCATTCATATAACTTTTATTTTGAACTGAAGTGGGAAAAGAGTGAACAGGATAGTGCATCATCAAGAGGACACCAACTGATCTTTATTGATTAGTGAAAGGTGTGTAAATGTCTTTCAAATATTGATAAAAATAGCTATTTTATGTCATAGTTAGACTTGTACAGTTCACATCGTCAGGTAGTACAACCAATTTAAAACTAAGAAAAAGTTATTTTAATATAAAACTTTTTATTGTACTATAAATTCAAATGAATGAAAATGCCAGTTAAAAAAAAAATTTGTAGCAAAAGTCAGGTAACGCAACCAGTAAGTCAGGTGGCGCATCCAGATGGAATGTCCCTTCTGGATTAAATAAACATGTTAAATTCAGTTATATAATTCTGTATTTTTACTAATATTCATTAGATATACATTAATATATACAATAATATTTACTACTGTTGTACATTTTCCAGACCACTGCTCAGTACATAGCGTTTTATTATTAATATTACTATTGTCATTATTATTTTAAAATTCTTACATTGTTGTAATTCTTGTTTTTAAGCCCACTGCATAGAATTGCCGTGCCATGTCAAAAGAATTTCTCTGAATAGGATGATGTATGTTATTCGATGCATATGATAAATAAACAACTTTGACTTAGTAGTTACTATATACATGAAATACCTTTTATGATTATATTTACAAAATACCTCTTTCAATGATTTTAGAAGTCACTATCAAGTATATATATATCTTCACGCTACAGGAAGCGAATTACAAACCAAACCTCTTGGTTTGGCATGTGAGTTTTACTACTGTACATCACTTCATCATGTTCATTAGACAGATCAGTCATGTCTATCCCCATCACTGATTAACTTTATTTCAGATAGTGATTTTGCTAGCACACTAAAGAACTTTCCATGACGTACCTATGGCGTGTCGTCACCACATACGTGTGTTGCATCTCCCTTTGATTGGTGAGTAAACAGGCGTGCTTCCTGTAATTGGTCTGAAAGTCTGGACTATCCAGTGTTTTCATACTGCAAACGAACCGAACCATGGTTCAGTTTGGTCCGGACCGAGACCACATCTTTTGATCGGACCAAAATTTGGTCTTTTGACCTGAACCGTGGTCCAAGGCACCTTTCACATCTGCAATTTTTGTGCAGACCAAACTGAAAAGTCAGAAAGGCCAGACCAAATGAGGTAGGTGTGAAAATGCCCTGAGAGGACTAGTTTGAAGTCATACTGATACTAAATAATGTAAAAGACACCTATTTTATGGGTGCCTCAGTTCTCCTCTGCTTTTAATTCCACACCAATGTTTTGATTATATTACATTTCATTGTAAACTGTCATGACTATACAGTCGTATGCAAAAGTGTAGACACCCCTGACAACTTCCATGATTTTCATTTATAAATAATTGGTTGTTTGGAGCAGCAATTTCCTTTCGATCTATAGAAAATCTGAAGGACACAGTAATATTTCGGTAGTGAAATGAGCAGCGGCGGTCGGTGGATCTTAATTGGGGAGGGCGGGCTCATGTTACCCTCTGGACCAGAGCGAATGGAACGGTGCACAACACACCAAACCCAGTGTGTGATACCGTGCATTATCATTCCATTTCCTCCAGTCCGGACAGTAATGAGCCAGCGCCCCCAAATTAAGATCCACCGACCGCCGCTGGAAATTAAGTTTATTGGATGAATAGAAAATGTGCAATATGCATCAAAACGTAATTAGACAGGTGTATAAATTTGGGCACCCCAACAAAAATATCACATCAATATTTAGTTGAGCCTTCTTTAGCAGAAATAACAGCCTCTAGATGCTCCCTATAGCCTGTAATAAGTGTCTAGATTCTGGATTAATGTATTTTGGACCATTCCTCCTTGCAAAACATCTCCAGTTCAGTTAGGTTTGATGGTTGCCGTGCATGGACAGCCCACTTCAAATCACCCCACAGGTTTTCAAAGATATTCAGGTCTGGGGACTGGGATGGCCATTCCAGAACATTGTACTTGTTCCTCTGCATAAATGCCAGAGTAGATTTTGAGCAGTGTTTATGGTGGTTGTCACGTTGAAATATCCAGCCCCGGCGTAACTTCAACTTTGTAACGGATTCCTCTACTTTCTTCTGAAGAATTTGCTGATATTGAGTGGAATCCATGCAACCCTTGACCATAACAAGATTTTCAGTACCGGCAATGGCCACACAGCCCCACAGCATGATGGAACCTTCACCAGTTTTTACTGTGGGTAGCAAGTGTTTGTCTTGGAATGCTGTGCTCTTTCGCCGCCATGCATAACGCCCCTTGTTATGACCAAATAACTCCAACTTTGTGTCATCAGTCCGCAGCACCTTCTTCCAAAATGAAGCTGCCTTGTCGAAATGTGTGTTTGCATACCTCAAGCGACTCTGTTTGTGGCGTGTGTGCAGAAATGTCTTGTTCTGCATCACTCTCCCGTACAGCTTCTCCTTATGCAAAGTGTGCTGAATTGTTTAACAATGCACAGTGACACCATCTGCAGCAAGATTATGTTGTAGGTCTTTAGATGTGGTCTGTGGGCTGTTTTTGACCGTTCTCACCATTCTTCGCCTTTGCCTCTCCGATATTTTACTTTGCCTACCACTTCTGGCGTTCAAAGTGGACACTGACAGCTTAAATATCTACAATAGCTTGTTGTAGTCTTCCCCTAGACATGGGGTATTCAATTCAATTCAATTCAAACTTTATTTGTCATTGCATAAATACAATGTATTTACACAACGAAATTCAAGGCGCCACTCCAGAACAGTGCTTTTAAAAAAGATAAATAAATTATTAAAAAAATTATTAATAGTACACAAATCCCCCGCATCCCCTATATTAATTTCACTCAAATATTTCTCTCCCGCCCACACTCACCCACCCACATATACAGTACATTGTCTGACACCCAACCCTCCCAGAGAGCACAAACCCTCCCGCACAGATATGTAAGATAGCAGCAGGTTTCATCATGTTAGCAGCCGTTCTCAGCAACTCACAAACAAAGTACTGTCCAAAGGTAGTGTTCTTGATCATGACAGGGAATGGATAGGTGGTGGTAAAAAAGAAATGCAATTTTGACCAGAGTTATTGTTTGTTCAGTGAACGTATGGCCTAGGGGAAGAAGCTGTTCTTCAGTCTGGAGGTGCGTGCTTTCATTGACAGTTTCTGTTCAAGATGGTTTTTCCTGAGAATTCCAGGAAGTGTAGTCGCTGTTGTGCCTTCTTAGTTATATATTTAGTGTTAGTGGACCAAGAGAGATCTTCAGAAATGTGTACTCCCAGATATTTAAATGATGGGACCCTTTCCACGCAGTCGCCATTCAGGTGGAGTGGGGCGTGTGCTGTGCTGTTTCTTCTATAGTCTATGATGATCTCCTTAGTTTTTATTGTGTTCAGCAGTAGGTTGTTAGATGAACACCAGGTAGACAGTTGCTGGACCTCATCTCTGTACCCTGTCTCATCTCCACCTGAAATGAGACCGACCACCGTGGTGTCATCTGCAAATTTTATAATGAGGTTTGAGCGGTGAGAGGGGGAGCAGTCAGATGTATAAAGTGTGTACAGGAGTGGGCTCAACACACAGCCTTGGGGGGAGCCAGTGTTGAGTATAAGGGGGGAGGAGAGATGGTGGCCGGGTAGATTCAACTCTAACCCTATGAGGTCTGGAGCCTGCAGGTTTTCTATTCTACCTGAACGTTAATTGGACTCATCTGGTGTCCCAGGACTAATTAATTCTCAGATCAGAGGGTTGCAAGGAAGTGGCGTGGATCTGGCTTCGAGGTTAAATGTTAAACAATCTTTGTTTTCAGGTTTTTTAAGAGTTATTTTGAGGCCCCCATGTTGCCACTTTAGAGGATAGTCAAAGAAAACCACAACTTACAATTGGCCACCTTAAATAAATTTTCTCATGATTGGATGCACCTGTCTATGAAGTTCCAGGCTTAATAAATTAATCAATTCTATTAATTGTAGCCTATTCAGTTTTGACCGAATATGAAGTCACATTTGTCATGTGATGTTGCCCAAACAATGTTTTTTCTGATCTGTTTAATACAGTTTACTTAAATGGACTGATTTATCTTTTCCTATTGTACTTTAATAGACTGTTAACCAAGACACCTATGATTTTCGTAATCTGTATCGCAATAAAAATGCAATTATTCAACATATTTCTTGTAATTATCAATATTGTCAGGCAGCGCAACCACATTGTCAGGTGGTGCAACCAGGTAAAATACTACTTTAAACCAATACATTTTAGATTAAAATGAACATATGTTTGGAAAATGTGATGTACATAATTATTCAATTAAAAAACATACTTTTTAAATTTGTAAAGTTGGGTGTTGGAAAACCAAAATACCCACCCCCTACAATAAAGTATGCCTAACCTACTTTTAATACCAAGCTCAACTACAAAATATGAATGTGTAAGGCACTGTAGACACTAAGGTATACTTACCAAAAACAATCACTTCAAAAAAAGACGGAAGCATTTTTTAGGTGGTGAAATTGCAAACACAGTCTAAAAATGTATTAAAACCCCAGTAAATATTGTGCAACCATTAAGACTTGTTTGAACACACTCTTCCAAATTAAAGAAAATGTATTCTGTCCATTTTTAAAGATTATTTTAAAAGCCTTATTTGTCAATGACCCATATATATATACACACACACATATTTATATACACATATACACACACACACATATATACATATAATATATATATATACACTCACCTAAAGGATTATTAGGAACACCCGGTCAATTTCTCATTAATGCAATTATGTACTCAACCAATCACATGGCAGTAGCTTCAATGCATGTAGGGGTGTGATCCTGGTCAAAAGAATCTCCTGAACTCCAAACTGAATGTCAGAATGGGAAAGAAAGGTGATCTAAGCTATTTTGAGCATGGCATGGTTGTTGGTGCCAGACGGGCCGGTCTGAGTATTTCACAATCTGCTCAGTTACTGGGATTTTCACGCACAACCATTTCTAGGGTTTACAAACAATGTGTGAAAAGGGAAAAACATCCAGTATGTAGCAGTCCTGTGGGCGAAAATGCCTTGTTGATGCTAGATGTCAGAGGAGAATGGGCCGACTGCTTCAAGCTGATAGAAGAGCAACTTTGACTGAAATAACCACTCATTACAACCGAGCTATGCAGCAAAGCATTTGTGAAGCCACAACACGCACAACCTTGAGGCGGATGGGCTACAACAGCAGAAGACCCAACCGGGTACCACTCATATCCACTACAAACAGGAAAAAGAGGCTACAATTTGCAAGAGCACATCAAAATTGGACAGTTGAAGACTGGAAAAATGTTGCCTGGTCTGATGAGTCTCGATTTCCGTTGAGACATTCAGATGGTAGAGTCAGAATTTGGCGTAAACAGAATGAGAACATGGATCCATCATGCCTCGTTACCACTGTGCAGGCTGGTGGTGTAATGGTTTGGGGGATGTTTTCTTGGCACACTTTAGGCCCCTTAGTGCCAATTGGGCATTGTTTAAATGCCACGGCCTACCTGAGCATTGTTTCTGACCATGTCCATCCCTTTATGGCCACCATGTAGCCATCCTCTGACAGCTACTTCCAGCAGGATAATGCACCATCTCACAAAGCTCGAATCATTTCAAATTGGTTTCTTGAACATGACAATCAGTTCACTGTACTAAAATTGCCCCCACAGTCACCAGATTTCAACCCAATAGAGCATCTTGGGATGTGCAAAATGCTCTCTTGTCAATATGGTCCATCATTTCTAAAGAATGCCTTCAGCACCTTGTTGAATCAATGCCACATAGAATTAAGGCAGTTCTGAAGGCGAAAGGGGGTCAAACAGAATATTAGTATGGTGTTCCTAACAATCCTTTAGGTGAGTGTACATACATATATACATACACATATACACACACATATACACATGTGTATATATATACAGGGGTGTAGTGGTAAAAAAAGAGGTGGGTAAACTATAAATTCTGTGGTCAGGTGGACCACGACGTGGTCACCGGTAAGGTGGGCCACGGCCTACCGGTATATGTGTATCCTGATGACATCGCTATAGGCTATCATTTGATGGTACCTAGGGTATCACTGGTTGTTCCCTCATATGTCACACAATCACTATTCAATTCATATGTTAACCTAAGTTCTTGATAAAAAGACCTCAAAGGTGATAAACAACTTCTCTCTCCTCTCTGTTCCTTCTCTCTCAAATTGTCCTGTCTCTGTTTCTTCATTCACCATTTGTCTTACCTCTTTTCCTCCTCTTTTCTCATGTCCTCTCTCTCCCTTATCTCTATAACTCCTCTCTCTGTGCTTTCTGCATCATTGTCTGTTTCACCTCTGTCTGTAAAATGAAGTTAAAATGGAGAAAATACAGCTTAGCACACCACATCCTGTCAAGTAGCAGATTACATTATAAGGCCTATAGGTTAACCCTTTCAGACAAACCATTAAAATAATTATTTAGCATGCATTCAATGTTTAGGTATCCAGTCTGAATGCTATAGCCTATCTACACCTTTAAGTTAATTGACATAATACGGTCTCTGTGCCAGTACCCTTTTGGGAAAGGCAAGTGGGATTTTCCGTTAACTAGCCCAGTTATTTCTCTAAGGACTTTATTATGTCTGGGATTTGAAGCCATGTAGCATCATCCAAAATTAGTTGTGAAGACATTATACTATCGATTGTGCCTTATTGGTGAGCTAATTATGATAAACTAAACTATATTTCAGCCGCAAACGCAGTTGGTTAAAGGAGAATTCCGGGCGATTTCAAAACGTAGCTCTGTTATTCGGATCTCTGGTGTACTGTCAGTAACGAGAATAACTCAAACAATCTGTATTGCCCAAACCGTGTTATCCTCCTGCTACATTTTCCACAATATACGCGTTTACGGGGCAAGTTAAAAAACGTTTTTTAGCTTCGTAACATGTTCGAAATGTCATTACTAGTGTATAGCCATTTGCAGTGATTCCTTCAGAGTGAACACAGCGGATCTGACTGCAGTAGATGTGAAAGAAATGCCTAATTTGTGATTAATTAGCCACTGTACATACCTCTGTGTTTTCCGGTGAAGTCCACACTAGTCGAATGTCGAACTCATTACAATCCAATATTCAGAAAATTATATATATTTTTTTAACTATTTTCCGTGATTACGTCCATAGATTTGCTACTGTATGCAGCAACTTTGATCGGCTGTAACCTGACACCACTACTTTGTCTGCTCAGCAACAGGTCAAGAGTTATCGCGCATATGCAAATGTAACTAAGCAACAGTGGAGACTGAGCTGACAAACCAAGACGTATTTTTTTTATCTTCAAGAGATTGGGTACTCGTTCTTGAAATATCAAAGCAGATGGATAGTTCATCCGAAACCGAAGTGGAACAGACAGAGGAGTTTTTGGAGTTTGATTGTCGGGGTTATTTGTTTGAACCAGAATATACGGACGAAGAGTTATTGGAACAAGAAGTTGAGAGAACGGCACAAACAGTGGAGCAGGCAGAGGCTTCTGCTTCAAGGCTACGAAGTGCGGGGACATGGTGGTGCTCTTGTGGATACTGTACCGCAATGGCCACAGAGGAAGAAAGCCTGTGCTGTATTGAATGGGATCTCCTACAACCTGGTCTGGATGGATCCCCTGATAACGTACATTGTTTTGCCCATACAGAGAGGTTTCCCCATCTAATCTACAAGCACGTTCTTGAAGCTTTTTTTTGTCCCAAAAGTAAATTGGAAGAAGCAGCCTAAACCGAACGGACCTGATCGCCAGCTATCTAATGAGTGACTACAACAGCCTTTCTTGAGTCTCTCCTATTGTATAAATAGATGTGCCACTTCGTTAGTGAACTAACCAAACATCGCCCCCCCCCCAGCCAATGTAGACTCGTGGCCTATCGAGTTATTCTAGAGTGGGTTCTGAGAGGTGAGCTCCTTGGACGTGGAACCAGAAGAACATTGCCTAGCTGTGTTGTAGCAGCGATCAAACAAGAGTACCCCTCCCCCACCAGAATTTACATTGGATTCAAAGAGGCAGAGGACATTTTTTTAGTACAATACAATTTCTAGTGAGATTTTTGATTGTCACTACTAGGAATAAACCAGGCAAATGCACAGTTCTATTTGTACGATTTTAGATTATGTAGATTTTACTAGTAAATTCGAAATTATTTGGGAAAGATATGAGCTTTTGCAAGTGAGCTATAGTGTTGTGCTGAACTGTAAGACTGTTTGGCCAAATGATCTTAGAGTTTTGAGAATGTCATTTCTTTTTCAAGAAATGAGCCAAAACAATGGAGAAAAACTGTAACATGGTGTCTAAGTTAAATGAGGCCCTGTGAGTGAAGATTGTAGTGGGAAATTAATGTTTATAAGATCCAAATAGTGACTCCTTCAACAGCTGGTTTCTCATCCCTCCTGGGATGAATTAAGATTCATGGAAAGGGGGAAACCCCAATGTATGTCACACATTTTAACCTGTACCTATGTGATTTTGGTTGTGATCCACCCATAAAGGGAGTTTGGTAGTATTACTTGTAAAGGTTC
>JACXGM010026377.1:0-14900 GCA_016801145.1 Umbra pygmaea
ACTCAGAAATTCAACTACAGCAAGCAGTGTTTTTTATTCTCTCCAGTTCGGTTATCTTTTGGAATCCATGGTGGCTATGATTACATCATTAACTCTAGGCTATATATAGGTAGGTCAGTTAACAGCACACTCGTTTGAAATATTTAATTGAGAAATAGTGGAAAACGTGTTGGAAATCCTTTTTGATCTTTAATTTACAATGTGTATATCATAATGGATGCTCTTGAAAATTCTTTCTCAAATGTTTGTTGAATGTCAACTCCTCTTATGAATGTCACCATTGAATGTGAATTTATCTGAGAATATTCTTAAACAAGTACATCTATTCAGTGATTGGATCTTGCCTATGTCGTCATCCAAAATCCTGTTTGCGGCACAGCAAAGTGTCGTGAGTCAGCTCTAAGACTGACACTTAAGATTTAGTCCTACACTTCACTAAAAGTAGGACTGAGATGTTTGATAACTAACTTTTAAGCGCAGCTTTGAGCCAAGAATTTTCTTACTCTTAAGTCAAGTCTTAGCAGTGTTCTTAAGAGTAATTCTAGGAAGCTTGATAAATATGGGCCCTGGGCCCGTATTTATCAAGCTTCTCAAAGTGCCATTTTAGTCTTAAGTGCTGAGAATTGACAAAATTTACTCCTACTCTCAAACTTAAGTGTAAAAGCAAGTTATCACTTTTCTCAAAGCTAAGAATCACTCTTACTCTCTCAGCGATTTAAGATCGCTCGAAAGGTCTATCAAGTGGTTAAAAGTTGCCAGTAGGGGCTTGTGATGGCGTAGACAGAGACGTGCGCAAATTTTTTAAGAGAGAAATAATGTTTTTTTATTGTTTGACGCTGCTTAATTAATTAAAAACAGAGCAGGCATCATCTTCGTCAGTGACTGAGTGAGGAACGTCATTTCACCAGTGACATTTAAGCAGCAATTCATTTTTGGATGAATTAAGTGTGGTGCTTATGCTTTGTTTGCAGCAACGCAATGCGGATGATTTCGCCCATCACAACCATCAATATGCCGAATTGTAATGGAAACAATTATTGCACTTACAGCTCAACACATTGTCACGCATTTCATTGACTTCCCAACAACACCCCGCATAATCCAACAGAAGCAAACACAATTCATGCAAATAGCCGGCTTCCCAAGAGTAGTAGGCGCAATGGATGGCACAAGATCATTTCTCCCAGCGTCAACGAGAATGCTTATATGAATAAGAAGAGGTACCACAGCATCAACACACAAGTTGAGTTTGATGCAGACTACAACATTTTGGATGTGGTACCCAAATAGCCTGGGTCTACCCATGATGCGCGATATTGAATGAAAGTGGCCTGAAGCAGCTGTTTGAAAGTCACTTTCTGCCGCTGGAGGATACCCGCTCGTGGCAGCTCACCCCTTTTCATATGCCACTGACAGAAGCCCAAATGAACTACAACAGGTAGCCTTTTTGTAAATAATTTATTCACAATTGTTTCATAGTTTATTAATAGAACACTGGATCCTAATATAGGCCATATATAATATATCCCTTCACAGGGCACATCGTGTCACACAAAGTGTGGTGGAGAGGGATTGGCCAGTTGAAGCGCAGATTCCACATTCTCCACTCAGAAATTCAACTACTGCAAGCAGTGTTTCTTATTCTCTCTAGTTCGGTTATCTTATGTAATCCATGGTGGCTATGAGTACATCATTAACTCTAGGCTATATATAGGCATGTCAGTTAACAGCACACTCATTTGAAAGTTTTTATTGGGAAATAGATGAAAATGTGTTGGAAAGCTTTTTTGATCTTTAATTTACAATGTGTATATCATGAAAATTCTTTATTGTCAAATGTTTGTTGAATGTCAACTCCTCTTATGAATGTCACCATTGAATGTGAATTTATCTGAGAATATTCTTAAACATGTACATCTATTCAGTGATTGGCTCTTGCCTATATGTCGTCATCCAAAATCCCGTTTGCGGCACAGCAAAGGGTCGTGAATCAGCTCTAAGACTGACTCTTTAGATTTAGTCCTACACTTCACTAAAAGTAGGACTGAGATGTTTGATAACTAACTTTTAAGCGCAGCTTTGAGCCAAGAATTTTCTTACTCTTAAGTCAAGTCTTAGCAGTGTTCTTAAGAGTAATTCTAAGAAGCTTGATAAATAGGGGCCTGGTCCTTAATGACCAGGGCCCGTATTCATAAAGATTCTAAGAATCCTCTTAGAAAATTCCGAATTTAGCTTAAAAACTTTTACGTAGGAGTCTTAGCTTAAGAGCGATTCCAGACCGATCTAAGAGCAACTCTGAGCAAGGAAAAGACAAAAACTGTCATCATAGTGAGGAGGCGGGGCTGACCCCGTTGCCATGCGTGACACAATCTTTTGAAAACTGTGATTGGTTGGTTGTCCAAGACGGAAAGAACAGAGCGATTTTAAGTATAATATCTATTGTAAGCCTTCCCTTAGAAATGACATAGTTTTTCCTATTTTACCGTTGACACACACATAATATAGCCTATATAAATCCTTTTTTCATTTATCATGCTGTCAATTTCCTGTAAGGTATTTGATTGGCTTAGAATTATAATAATTTGTCCACTCTTTCCAATTACACTGATTGCTGGCAGGTCTATTTAAGTGGTAGTTTGAATGTTTGTTTAAATGTAGCAAACATGGAATCAAAAGCAAGAAGGACGATAAAGCCCAACTAGACAGAGGAACAGTGTTTAATGTTAGCCCAGTTAGTGGATGAACACAAGGCCATCCTTAAAGGAAAATTCGTTCCGGGTGTCACAGCACAAGACAAGAAGCAGAGGTGGGAGCAAATAGCGCAAATTATAAATGGTTCATTCCCCCTGCTTGTGCGCACCAGTGACGACTGCAAGAAACGCTGGTACGTGTTGCACTCGAAAGCCCAAGAGGAAATTGCAGCACAAGCGGGAGTCGTCACGCACAGGTGAGTGCTATAACCCTTTTTTGAAACTGCTGGCAAAGCTATCTCAAACAATTATATACTGTACATGTGGTCCACTGTCTTGTTTTCTAGGGGGTGGACCACCTGCTAAACAGCTGTCCCAAGTAGCCCAAACCGTATTGAACATCTTTGGTCACTCAGAAACAAGTATCACCGGATTGAAAGAAGGCACAGACAGCTCAATGTTTCAGCTGGTGGAACTACAAAAATGGTAATTTCAATAAACCAACCGCCAAGAAACACAATATTAAGACCAATTTTTATTTAACATAGGCAAGGCCATTTCTCATATTTCTATTTGGCATTCTATGAACTGAAAAAAAACAAATTGGCCTAAAAAATTTAATAACAAAAATGAAATGTTTTCCCCTTTCAGCAGCACAGAGCCTTCAGAAGAGGAATGGGACCGTCAAAATCGCAGATGAGCGACCCTCAGCCCGAAGCGCCTCATTCCCTGCCTTCTGCTGCCACGGCACCTGCTCCAACACCATCCCTAATAGACAAAAAAATAGAGATGGATGTCCTAAAGCAGCAGAAAATAGTACTCCATTTAAGGAGGAGTACTACAAACAAAAAATTGAGCTACTAAGAAATAAAACAAATAAAAAATAATAATTTTGTGTCTTCATCTTTCTAGTGAATATTTTGGCTATGGTGTCTGTTTAGTAACGACTTTTATATTGCATTCACTGTAACCCACCTGAAATGCAAATGAGTAAACTGGGCTCTGTAAAGATTCCCACTTTGGGACAGATCCCTCCCTTGTGGAGGGTATTCTTCATCATCCTCTTCATCAGCCTGATTGTCCGTGGGAGGGTCTGCAATTTGTCAAGCTTTACAGATGTTATGAAGCACTGCACAGGCTGTTATCACTTTGCAAACCTTTCCTGGCGTCAGTCGCACCTCTCCATGCAAAACGTGAAAGCGCCTCTTTAGTTGGCCAATACCTCGCTCAACTACGGCTCGTGTTGTCTTGTGAGCTCTGTGAGTTGATGAAAATGAACAGAATTCTGTTGATGTTTTCAAAACATAATGGTAGGCTATTTATGGGAAGTAGTGTAACCTACATATACTACTGCAACACATTTGTTGTTCTCTAAATTTGTCCACACACATAAATTGTATTTCACTGTTGAATGAATGAATTAGTTTATTTAGACAATATTACTCAATCATTACAAAGAGCTGCCGAGGATTAAATACACAAAAAAGACAATGGCTTATTTCCATTGTGGTACCTGTTGTAATTTAGCTGTGACCTCTGGTTAGGACGGAGGTAAGGTGTGAGGAGCCATGGTTTACAAGGATAACCACTGTCCCCTAACAAGTGGCAATTTGCTGGAATATGACGTCCTTCAAACAGATGTTTCAGGCCACTATTTGCCAGTATCCTGGCATCATGTGTTGCGCCAGGCCATTTTACAACAATGTCTAAAATCGTATAATCTGCACTGAAAACAACTTGAACGTTTATGCTGTGGAACCTCTTTCTATTTACAAAAAGGTCCTCGTCTTCCGATGGTGGAATAATTCGGATGTGGGTTCCATCAATTACTCCGACAACACCAGGGAAGGCTGCTATATTCATGAATGCAGTTTTTTGTGCCTGCAATGTGGGAATGTCCAGTGGAAACTAAATGAACTGTGAGAAATAGGAGGTTCTGAAAGTGCTGTAATTGTTTGTGTGATCACTCTGCTTACAGAAGGTTTTGACAGACCCAAATCATCACTGCTGCATTGTTGCATTTTCCTAGTTGCCAAATATCGTAATGTAGTGATTACTTTCATTTCTGGCACTATGGCATTTCTGCGCTGTGTCGGAGATGTTAGCGCGTCTCTAATAAGATCGGTCAAAAACATGATCCCTGCACAATCTAATCTATAGCGTCTTATTTAATTAACTTAATTCTTTGCATTAACATTCTTTGTATTCATAAAGAATCTTAATGTAAAGAGTGTTCTTAGAATGTTCTCACTAGGAGCTACTCTTTGCATTAAGATTCTTTGTATTCATAAAGAATCTTAATGCAAAGAGTAGCTCCTAGTGAGAAAATCTTTGCATTAAGATTCTTTATGAATACAGGCCCAGGCCTATATGATAAATTGTGGAGAAGTTGGGGAAACGCCTGCTCGAGGACAACAAAAGGAAAAATTACATAGAACACCAAGTACAGTTACACATTTTTCTGGAATTATACAATCATCACAGTGGACTACCGTTCTTCATGGTCAATTCTGTATATTGTCAACCTGGACCCATGATTCTAGATTCAAGGGAAGCAATAAAATCATTGACAGCATGTCATGGGGAGATCCAATAACTCTTGCAGTGAACACAGTCTGTGCATACATTCTACAATCCTAAAATTGTGGTCTGTTGTGCTTGTCAGACTAAAACCATTTGGTTACATTTAAAACAAGGTTACCGCCGTCATTCTGCTATTCTGTCCTGGTAAATCTGAAATCAAAAGACCAGTAAAATCTTAATTTGGGCCACACCTTGTGAGTGAGTGGCTCAGACAGCTAGTCTGTCCTGGTACTGATGAAGTCAGGTCCTCTGGGTGTGTCTCTAAGCCCATAGTTTGTTATGTCATCACTGCTGCAATGAGCCTTGAATGCTGACAGGACGTTGGAGTGGTTGTATGACACATGGACCATAACTAAATATGCATTAATTTAGTGGGGTCTTGTTAATGTCTCTATTAACGAGACCCCTGTTAGGGACAAGATATGGTTTTTGTCACTGTGTTGGTCTGTGGTACTCGCATGTATTGAGGTTAACAATACCTGTAGCATGGATCATCTTTGCGTGTATCCAGTGTGTGGTTTAGAGCATTGTAGTCAAGGCCACCTAACCCGAGACCAAGACAAGACCAAGACCAGAGTGTATCAGAGACCAAGACAGAGGGAGGGCGAGACCGAGTCAAGACCAAGACCAGCGCCCCACACTACATGACACAATAAAATGTGAAACATGATCAAAAGAGCTTCTCAAATTGATCTGAAAGATCCACATTCCCATACAAACACTGATATTAAACACTGAAAGCTGAAATAAACTTAACCATCTTTATTCAATACTCCTGGGTGACTTCCATCATTTAGTACAGAATGTAAAACAATTATCCATTGTTCATCACTAAAATCTTCTCTTCGCCTTTAATAAACAATACATAAAGTTATGTTGTTTTTAAACCAACAACAATCCTTTTTTTCAAAACCACATAGCTAAATGTGTAAAAAAATGCCAAACATTCAACATTAAAAATGCAGAAAAGCTGTGTATTGTAATGAATACAGTAATTCTATGTGAAATGTTGATGTTTAGGAACAACTATTGTAAGAGTCATTTATAGCTTCTATGTGTAATCAAAGCAACAAAAGATATCTAATACAAAGAGGTCAGAAAGTCAGTGGCCTAACTGCATGTGATTTATAAAAGTACACAATTGATTTTAATTTGGAGCAATTTCATCAAAAAGTAAACACAATATAAATCAATGATATTTTGGCCATCACATTTTTCGAATAGGTAAACAAGGAAGTTAAAAGTTTGATGTGGTATGAGCCAGAGAGTGTGTGCTGGTAAAAAAATAAAAATAAATAGTAAATTGGAACTTAAAAATTAGCTCTCTGAAAGTAACGTGCCATACAATAACCTATTTATTTAGTCATTTCCATATAAGTTGAGGCGCATTACTCAGTATCCAATCTCTGCTCATATCTATAGGTTAGCTCTCTAACCCAAACGAGAGAGCATCACCTCGGCGCGTAGCTTTAATGTCGGGAGCTGTATGCAGCTGACATTAGCTAAGGTCGATGTAACTTAACATTAGCTACACACGCGCAGCAGTTTGTCTACATTACTCATTGATCAAATAAGACTATGGTGGGACAAAAATTCGCTTTGGAGCAGAAGCATCGATAAGAGGACTCGTTAACGTTGAGGGCATACAATATCGATGGTTCATAAAACTTAGAACCCAGAGCCGTATGCAAAGATGGATTTATATATGTCTCTGTTAGAACTGGTTCTCGAGTGAAACCCATTTTCAATCCCCATCCGAGGCAGGTTGCTATTGTTAGCTAGCCAGCTTTGCTAAACATCACTCTTACACATAGCTTACCTTTCTTTGTGCTTCCTTTCCAACTGACAATAAAAGTTTGAAGTAGTCCCCACCATCTCTGAAATCTAAGCACTGCAGTATTTACAAGAAGCTGTATGCTTTCTTCTGGATGTTGTTTTAAAAATATATTCTTTATGGTTATTGTAGCCGAATTGTATTACTAAAGATTTTGCAGACATCTTCTCCCGCTCCCAGACAAATACAGCTCACTTTCTTGGGAGTGCGAGTGAAAGGGGGCGGGGATGGGTATCAGCGGTAACAAAAATACATAATTAACAATGATGACCAGTTATGTTATTGCTTGGATTGTAATCAGTACATTTTACATCCAATAAAAGCAAAGATGTTAACAAAAAATATAACATATACTGGCAATTTAGTGTTATTTCCATAGTTATGGTCTTGACTGGTCTTGAAAAAAGTCCAGAGTCCTCAATGTCTGAGACCGAGACAAGACCGAGTACATCAAAAAGTGGTCTCGATACCAAGACCGGTCTCGAGTACTACAACACTGGTTTAGAGTCCCACAACCCAACACAGTACATACCTGCCCTGTGTTCTGCCCAGATGGAAAAATCTGGGTCTGAAATATCACCTGTAGGGACAGTTAGTTTGTGCAAAGCAATGACAAAGCCATGATGTGTGTTGTGTTGTAACACTTGTTAAATGAGTGTGTCTGGGTAGTCCAGTTTTGGAACCAGAAATTTTAGATATATGTGAATGGATGCTGGGAATAGTATCCATTTTTTATGTATGGGACTAATCATCCCTTGACTATACTTGGCTGTGAGATAAGTGGATCCTCAATTTCCCAGCCAGCATATCATGTGTCTGGCCCCCCGTTACCGGCTAGGTGTCCACGATGGCCAATTGCCAAATCTGGTGTGGGCCGTTTCACAAACCGTACCAGCAGCTACACCGTTGGACCTCGAAAGGGCACCACAACTCAGCTTCTCTCCTTAAACAGTGTGAAATACATGTAACAGAAACAGGACAGACAAATACACAGGACAACATTTAGTGAACATAAATCCTAATTTCCATTGATGTTAAGAGATGATTGGACAACATTCCAACAATATTAAAGAAATTCTCCAATTTCAACTTTCCATTTTGTGTAAGTGTTCGAAATTGAGCCGGTTGATCAGTCCGACTCGACCCGAAAACCCATCATGGTTAATCAATTTTGAGGGAGAGCTGGACCCAATTGGAATTCTCCAAGTTAGCTAATATTCTCAATTTTTTCTCTTTAAAAAGCTCCGCCTGTTAATCATAGATAACAGTGGAGACTCTGGTAGCCGGGCTACAGGTGGGAAAGATAAGACAATTAATTGTGCTGTGGAAATGTTACATGTGCTGCTTTATTCCAGGTTGGGGAGCGTGCCCCCCTTTAGCACCTGGCACCCATGTGCAGACCCTTCTGTACCCCCGCATTTGTGGGGCCTGTCATATTCGGCAGCGAGGTCTGGTCTCCGTCAGCACTGCTTCATGGGTATTGTTGTTTTCTCTGAGAACTCAAAGTCAGGTTCATGATACATTTTTATGATGGGCTACTATAGTGAGCCCAGAGATTTGCTATTACCTAGAACACTCCCAGGTATTTCTGTAACCAATTAATCCTGCTACAAATTAGCTTACAGTTTGATCATCAGAGACCCATACCTCCATGAGTAGTAATCTGAAAAACCCTGGTTGGAGCAGTGTGGCTCCTGTAACAGTTGACACCTTTGAAAGCTGACCCCCCATGCTAATAGCCTTGACTCCTATCCTACTGCTGCTCAGAGCAGTGGTTCTGAGTGTATAACAGGAGATCTCATACCACTATTTCCTGTAGGGTGCGAGAGTTTTTTAGGGGTCTGATATGCCACAACCTGTGTAAGTTGCTCGTTATATTGTTGAAACAATTGTCTTATTCGGTATAGCAACCAGTTAGCATAAGATTTTGTCTTTGGCCTACTTTCGGTGTGTCCACCATGCTTGTTTGTCTGAGAATTGCTCCATTTGTCTTTCTGGTAGCAATTTGCTTTGATGTGGCCTTTTCTGTGACAAAATGAACAGCGTGCTATTGGCTGCACTGGAGTTGTTTAGCCCCTTTCATTCATTTCATGAGGTTTAGCTGATGCTACACCTTTGCTCTCTGGTTCGTTTCTTTTTAGATTGTTTTCTAGTTTCATAGCCCACTCGACCAGGGAATTGAATGTATTTAGATAAATACCGCTACCGATGGTAAATGCCTTTTGCACGTGTGGGCCGGCATTGGTTTGTAGCATTTTCAAAAAGGGTGTATGGTTTGCTAAACCACTATATTCTTGAAAATAACTCCATGCTGACCATGCAAAATCTTCAAAAGATTATTTGCCTTGATTGACCTCTGATATTTTGTACCATGACACAGGGGTTGGACCTCTCAATATTATGAAGCAGGTTTTAAGGTGTGCAATGACTTCCTCATCAGTTTATGTGTGGTTCAACCTATCCATGATTTTGCCAGTTCGCAAGTCGTCAGTGAGTTTCGGTATTAGCTATTGTGGAAGGGTTCCCATTACTATCTGCCAGATATCGATCAGCTCCCAGCCGAACGTAGTGGCCTGGGACATTAATTTCATCCAGTAAATTTCAAATGGTCCTTTTCTGGTTAGCAAACCGATTTTCCTTGTGTGTGACTGGCATTCCTTGAACATTAATCGCCTGCTAACCTGTGACTTATTTCCCTTGTGGTCCTGAATGGTTTTTAGCACAGCTATTTTTAAGGGACTCTTGCCTTTAACAATACTGACGCCCTGTCCCCCCACGGCCTGTGGTGAGCGGAGGAGCCCTGCTGGGTTGTCTGTGTCAGTTTGCTCGCTTTTAGTCCATGCTGCCTTGCAAGCATTTGTTATTAAGTCTTCCATTGACTCGGACTGGCTATTGTTACTTCCGCTGCCTTTTGTTTGATGGCTACTATCGGGATACCTAACGTGTCGAGCTCTCTAAAGCGGTCACATACTTTCAACTCTACACCAATGTAGTCTTTAACATCTTTAGTTTGTCTTGCCATGCCTGGTTTTGTTGTTCTCAATCTCACTTCTCTAAGTCAAAACCATCCACTTTAGCCTGTAAGAGTTCCACCTCTTGAAGTTTACTGCGGTGAACGTCCATCAATGTCATAATACTACCTTTACATTTCGTCAAGGCTGAAATGTTTTTGAACATTAAATAGCCAAGTGCTATTTAGCAAAGAGTGTATCTTTTTGTATTTGTTCCAATTACTTATTTTTAATCCGTCCATTGCGTACCAATCCAGTATGTTTCGTTTGAGGCGATTAGATCCAAACCACGTGCGTTTAACATCGTGAGCATAGGGTTCACCTTGTAGGTCCTCTGTCCCTATACATTCTTTGTTCAACACAGACATTGCAATGTTTGTTGTATTGTGAAAAATGAGTAGTCTAGCAACAACATACAGTGGTTTCTATATGTAAAATACAAGCAAACATTTATTTGAGCCCGCAGGACAGTTTACTCACCCATGCTGCAGAATCATCAGAGTTCTAATCAATCTCCGGAAAAACACAACCCGTCCGTTCAGCAGATTTGTCCAGTTATTCCTTTTGAAATAAATCCATGATCTGCTGTTCTGCATGCATACTGATAAAAAAACTGTTCAGCTTAGCCAGATTTCCTCACACGGGGCACCATTTGTAGTCAAGGGGTTAAAAGGATACAATTAATATGCATTTATGAAGTTAAAGCATTAATAATTTATATATTTCCTTTTCTACCCTGTTGCAATAGTCTGAGTTAAGAACGGAGAAATACATAATAAATGCGTATAGAGGATCGATAGTATAGACATTGCTGATATTTCCTATCTAACTATCTGACCCCATAATGATCATTGATCTGTGTGTGTAAACAGCTTCAGAAAGAAAGACTAGAGCGACCCGGGAAAACATAATCGTAGCCCGTGATATTCAGAAACAGTGCATAGGCTACCTAGGTTGAATGTGTGCGTAATAAGGCTGAAACTTAAGAGCAGGCTGCAACAAGATAGCTTACGTTCCCATTGATGACTCCACCGGAGATGTTCTGGGAAATGATTTAGAATGTCAGACAGAACTTAGTACAGTGAGTAATATTTAATTCCAGATAAAGGACATCAAGGTACAACGCTTTAACCGGACAAAGAATTACAAAATTACAAATATATGTCAACTACAATCCTAAATATGATCTACGATCTAAGCATGTCTTATACGGTTCAGTCTATTTCTCAACATTTATTCTAACACATTTACTATGGCGCGCACTGAACGTGGGCCAGGAGCCTTGTTAAAGAGAACTCATCTGATTAACCTTAAACAAAGCCTTATATTCCCCCCGGAGATGCGTCGCCCAACTTCCCCGCTACATAAAAATGGGAGTCACCATTTCCCTGACTGGCGCTGGACAAAGCCACCCATCAACATATACACTCACCTAAAGAATTATTAGGAACACCTGTTCAATTTATCCTTAATGCAATGATCTCTCAACCAATCACATGGCAGTTGAATGTCAGAATGGGAAAGAAAGGTGATCTAAGCAATTTTGAGCGTGACATGGTTGTTGGTGCCAGATGGGGCTGTCTGAGTTATTCACAGTCTGCTCAGTTACTGGGATTTTCACGCACAACCATTTCTAGGGTTTACAAAGAATGGTGTGAAAAGGGAAAAACATCCAGTATGCGGCAGTCCTGTGGGCGAAAATGCCTTGTTGATGCTAGAGGTCAGAGGAGAATGGGCCTGCTCTGATGAGTCTCGATTTCTGTTGAGACATTCAGATGGTAGAGTCAGAATTTTGCGTAAACAGAATGAGAACATGGATCCATCATGCCTTGTTACCACTGTGCAGGCTTGTGGTGGTGGTGTAATGGTTTGGGGGATGTTTTCTTGGCACACTTTAGGCCCCTTAGTGCCAATTGGGCATCGTCTAAATGCCACGGCCTACCTGATCATTGTTTCTGACCATGTCCATCCCTTTATGGCCACCATGTACCCATCCTCTGATGGCTACTTCCAGCAGGATAATGCACCTTGTCAGAAAGCTTGAATCATTTCAAATTGATTTCTTGAACATGACAATGAGTTCACTGTACTAAAATGGCCCACACAGTCACCAGATCTCAACCCAATAGAGCGTCTTTGGGATGTGGTGGAACCGGAGCTACATGCCCTGGATGTGCATCACACAAATCTCCATCAACTGCAAGATGCTATCCTATCAATATGGGCCAACATTTTTAAAGAATTATTTCAGCACCTTGTTGAATCAATGCCACGTAGCATTATGGCAGTTCTGAAGGCAAAAGGGGGTTAAACACAGTATTAGTATAGTGTTCCTAATAATCCTTTAGGTGAGTGTATACCTGAACACAAGAGTATTTGTTTTAAACCTGTGGAAGAGCATTGGACCTGTTCAACATAGTAATGTCTGTATCATAAACCACCCTTTATGGGACTGTCCAAAAACACTAAATGTAATATCATTATATACAATATAATGTTGAGATTTATCAGCTCCCTGTTGTCTTCCCCCATATTGGGGGGTTTGACCCCCCTTTCCTTCCAGGGCTCACTCAGGCAGACCTCACAAGAGTGTGAGAGAATGCCAGTCCTTAGACGGCTGTGGAAACGGCTATAATCAGTCCTGCAAACAATCTAAAAATCCACTACAATTGAGATGAGGAATGGGAGAAGGTCATGTGGTCTGATGAGACAAAAGTAGAGCTTTGTTGTCTAAATTCCACTTGCCATGTTTGGATAACGAAGAAGGTTGAGTACTACCCCAAGAACATTATCCCAGCCGTGAAGTGGTGGAAACACCATTCTTTGGGGATGCTTTTCTGTAAAGGGGACAGGACGACTGCACCACATTGAAGGGAGGATGGATGGGGCCATGTATCGCGAGATCTAGGCCAACAACCTCCTTCCCTCAGTAAGAACATTGAAAATGGGTTGTGGCTCCGTAAGAAGCATTTCAAGGTCCTGGAGTGGCCTAGCCAGTCTCCAGACTTGAAAGTAATAGAAAATATTTAGAGGGAGCTAAAAGTCTGTATTGCCCAGCGACAGCCCAGAAACTTGAAGGATCTGGAGAAGGTCTGTATGAAGAAGTGGGCCAAAATCCCTGCTGTAGTATGTGCAAACCTGGTCAAGAACTACAGGAAATGTATGATCTCTGTAATTGCAAACAAAGGTTTATGTATCAAATATTGACTTCTGCTTTCATGGTGTATCAAATACTTGTCATGCAATAAAATGCAAATTAATCATTTAAATCATTTAAATCATTTATCATATTTTTTAACTTGAATTTTTTATCCATCTCTAACAGTTGAAGTGTACCTATGAAGAAAATTACAGACCTCTACATGCTTTGTAAGTAGGAAAACCTGCCAAATCGGCAGTTTATTAAATACTTGTTCTTTACACTGTATTGCGGCCATTCATGCAGATCAATGAGCAAGACTTACAGCTGGTGATTATCAGTTCGCACTAAAAACTGGGAACATTCGATTAGCATGAAAACATATCCCAGAGAACAGTCGACTCGGTACCAATGTGTTATTAACCCCCAGGTTAATTTTGCGCCGGAGTTGTTCTTTAAGGACATATGAGACATGTATTTATAACTTAAATATTGCATTCGTGAGCTTTGTTTTTATTCGAGACGCGTAGCTGACATTAAGTAGTCGTAACGTTGTGAATTTTATAGCTACACTAAAACCGAGATATTTGCTAGAATCCCAAGATTCTAAGCTTTAAGGACATATAAGACATGTATATATAACCCAATCAATGACGGTGTTAGCCTTGTTTCTAGTTTTACATTCCATTTAATTTGAGGCACATGTGTAAAAGGCACGTAGCTCACATTATGAGGGGAAATTATTATTTTTGTTATAGCTACTGTAGAATGGTGACATTTGCTACATTCCAGAGTGTCTAAGCTTTATGTAGATATATAACATGTATATATAACCTGGAAATAGGACTTGTGAACTGTGATTCTTTGGACTTGTGAACCAGTTTTTGGGGGTGGGGGGGCAGCAACCCGCCGCCGGCATGGT
The DNA here is from genome assembly GCA_016801145.1 of Umbra pygmaea. Classification (NCBI taxonomy): domain Eukaryota; kingdom Metazoa; phylum Chordata; class Actinopteri; order Esociformes; family Umbridae; genus Umbra; species Umbra pygmaea. The sequence continues at coordinate 14,180 of JACXGM010026377.1, forward strand.
GCTCCCTAACTGGTTAATGCGCTTATGTAACATCCAGCCATGTGGTGGCTGTGTGTGGATGCTTTGTGTTAGTGTTTAGTTTCTGTTTTGGGTCTCATGTGTTTATGTATTTTTTTGTTCTTGTTCTATGCATCACATGGTGGTTTTGTTGTTATGTTAGTTATACTTTTTGTAGTTTCTGCCCTGTGTGTTTCGATTTCTAACCTATGTGTTTTGTTTTGGTTCCTCCCCGCTCCTCCTGCCTCTGTATACGTCATGTGTTCCCCTGTCAACCTATCATGTCTCACAGCATTGCCTCTGCCCCCAGGTGTTTCCCATTGTCTCTCGTTAGGTGTTGTATTTAGGTTGAGTGTTTGGTCTTGTTCCATGTCAATCAATGTTCCGGTTACGTGTTTCCTTGTTACTGTTGCGTGTTCTCCCAAGTGTTTATACAGGTCCTTCTCAAGAAATTAGCATATTGTGATAAAGTTCATTATTTTCCATAATGTAATGATAAAAATTTAACTTTCATATATTTTAGATTAATTTCACACCAACTGAAATATTTCAGGTCATTTATTGTTTTAATACTGATGATTTTGGCATACAGCTCATGAAAACCCAAAATTCCTATCTCAAAGAATTAGCATATCATGAAAAGGGTCTCTAAACGAGCTATTAACCTAATCATCTGAATCAACTAATTAACTCTAAACACCTGCAAAAGATTCCTGAGGCTTTT
>JACXGM010026378.1:0-14900 GCA_016801145.1 Umbra pygmaea
GGATCTGGTTGTTATCGCTGAGCCTGTACCCATCCTGACACATACACCGGAAGCCCCCCGGATAGTTGTGACACAACTGGTTACAGCCGGCTAGGTAGTCTGGGTCCAAACACTCATCTATATCTGATCAGTTAAACAAGGACATCATTATTCAATTATAACAAGGGTTAATAAGGCACAAGTAATCTACTGTTAAGAAGTAAACCAGCAAGACCTGGTATTAAACCAGGACCTGGTATTAAACTAGCAGGACACTACATGACAGATCAGCTGTTTGGTCGGATTGCATTGCACAACATATCTAACTAATTTACTGTAATTGTCAAGAAATTAAACCATATTAAAGTATCAAATGACTAGATTATCTACACTGTTAAAAGAAATCTGTAAAAAAACAGTAAAAAGTACTGGCAACAAATTACTAGTACATTTTATATTACTTTATGGACATTTCCTTCAAGACATTAACAGAAAATACTTTTATAAATTCAGTAATGTTCGTTAACTAACAGAGCTGATATTACTTTGTAATGGACATCTGCTGTGTTTATAAGGACTTTCTGTTAATAAATGTCCATAATTATTTGTCAGTACTTTTACAGTTTTTTCACTGATCATTTTTTACAGTGTACACAACTTTTTCTGGACCTGTCAATAGTACTGTTGCACTAGTAGGGGAGACATCCAACCAGTGGTATAAAATTAACTAATTTGAAGAAAATACATGACGAAAACAATCCCAATAATTACCAATTATCCAAAATGATTACAGTCTGTCGAAATAATCGCGATTCAGCATTTAAGTAATAATTGTGAGAGGCCTAGTGGGACCCAGTATTAAACCAGGTGGAACTAGTTTTAAACTAGGTGAACCCAGTATTAAACCTGCAGGACCCTGTATTAAAACAGGTGGACCCACTATTATACTAGCAGGACCCAGTATTATACTAGCAGGACCATGTATTAAACCAGGTAGACCCAGTATTTAACCAGCAGGACACATTTTTAAACCAGGTGGCCCTGGTATTAAACCAGATGGACCCAGAATTAAACCAGGTAGACCCAGTACCATGACTGCATACATTTCTTTTAGATTTCGACTCCTCACCTTCTTGGCAACGGACGCCCTTCCAGCCAGATTTACACTGACACGTGAAGGAGCTCCGTCCATCAATGCAGCGCTGAGAACCCTCCTTGTGACATGGGAAAGGTAGGCACTGGTCACTGATCTCTGCAGAACATCACATAACATACATTTATCAAATGTCACAACCTACATATAACTCAAAATGTAACAAACACACATTTGACAATTTTAACAAACGTAAAAGGCACATACATTAAATGTAACATGTAACACCATGTACATTTATCATAAGTAACATACACACACATGTACACACAACATAGTTCTTTCAGTGGCATAGACACTGACACTATCTTACATACATATATATATATATATATATATATATATATATATATAAGATCCACCGACCGCGGCTGATATATATATATATATGGACATCTGCTGTGTTTACCGGAGTGAATGGAATGTGTGCAAATCAAAAAAACAATTGGTTTTGTTCGTTGCGCACCATTCCATTCACTCCGGTTCCGAGCGTAATACAAGCCCGTCCTCCCCAATTAAGATCCACCGACCGCGGCTGATATATATATATATATATATATAGTACCCATAAGAGCTCAAAGCCAACATCAATCTTTTCACAACATACGTAAACGTCCTGGACAATCCCACACCACTGGGACAGACAATCAATGAAACGCACCCTCCTCTCATTCACCAGGACTAATACAGGGACTGATCTACCAGCTGGATGTAATTAGGTGATTAGACCGAATCTGTCCCCACTAGTACCAGGTGAACAAGGGGAAGGCACCACTTACACAACCACAACGCATCTATATAACCAGAACTCAAAACAACAGTACCTTACTGGATATAAACACATACAATAAACAGAAATATACACATTTAATACATGATTCCAATCTAAGTATCTTATTTCTGCCACACCTGGCAAAGTCCTGCCAAGTTATGACAAGTGCACAGATTATTATTATTTACATTCCTGATAGTGAGTATTTCTCTATCCACCTGACAGGTGTGACATATCAAGAAGCATAATGTTTTAATATTTTTGTTCAGTATATCTCTTATTATTTTAGGAGCCAATATGATATTATGATGGTGATGATTCCATATCATATTGTGATACTGCAATTTTATTTTTATTTAATGTTACCATTTTGCTACAGAAGTACAGGAAAGACAAGGAAATTAAAGTACCAGTTGAGCCCTCTGATGGAAACAATGGGAACTCCGCCCTTAAACCCACACATAACCCTGCCCTTAACCCCACCCATAACCCCGCCCTTAACCACTCCCCTAACTCCACTCCTAACGTACCTTTGACACAGGTCCTGAGGTCAGAAGGATGGTTGGTGTGCCTAGAGTATCGGTGGTGGATCCCAACACGATGTGACCGCAGACAAACTGCAACACAGCACAGTGGAGTCTTACATGCTGATCCTCTACACAGTATCAGACATATATATACCAGACATTTGTGGAGGTGGCATCTAACAGGGGTTCTTAAATAGCTCTTGGAGACCCCCTCCAGATTGTCCCTCCTACATTAGAAATGCTTCGGAAGCCCATGCTCACAGGCATCTCATAATTAGGGTGCAGCTCTAAACTAGCTTACTTGAATTAAAAATTCAAGTGCTTAAAAATTAGTAGACAAGCCGATTCAGGCATTCTAGCCTCAGAGGTAATCTAGTACATGGAATGGCTGTGCGTGCCCAGGAGAGTGGTTGAGTGTTTGACACTTACCAACATATTTGGAATAAAAGTAATCCTATGAAAGAGGAGAGAATACAATGATTATCAAAACACTGATGATGAATGTTCCTATCAGCTCTCAGTGAATCAGCTACCAGCAGTAATAATCAGGGATAAACATATTAGAAGTGGAAATGTTAGATAAGATGTTAAATAAGTGGGCCAGTGAGCCTGTCCAACATATTCTTTTGAGCATAATAATATAATTTTCCCTAATTCTGAAAGCCTGAATTGAAAACCTGGGGTGGTTGGGGTCTTAAGAAGAGAAATGGGCTGGTGTGTTGAAAATGCCTGGTCGGATTATGGGTCTGAGTCCGCCCCTGGTCTTTATCCTGCCCCATCCCACACAGGTCAGGATTTTAATGCATCAACAGGAGTCACCTGGAAACCTTGCTGAATAAATAAACACATTTGGGGTTCAATAACCAGAGCCTGTGTCTGTCACACAGACACACAAATGACTTTCTCACTAAAAAGTGTTATACGAATACGAGATGTTCAGGGAACTTGTGACTGTTTGTTACTTTTTGGATGTCCTGTCTATGCGTCCCCACCAGTCCAACCCAATAACAATTTTTGTATTGCACAAGATCAGGCATCTTTCTATCAGAAATATAAAGATGCTTCTCCAATCTTGTGACCAATGTGTCGACCATTGTGTGACTATCTTGTCACTCACTGTTTCTGGGTAGTTCTCAAAGATCTCTCGGGCCTCCTCCTTGTTGCACAGCTCCTCGATGCAATCTCTCTCCAGTTTCGCATTCCTGCGTTTTTCGAACAGGGAATTGACCTTGCGCTGCCGGGAAAGAAACTGGGACGCTCTGCTCTTAGTCAAAACTGCAAATGGAGCAGGCACATAAAAACGTTTATTACATGTTTGTTAACAAGCTACTAGAGGAATTACATGTGAAAGTACCACAATGATGTAGGCATGCTATGATTAATCTAAAGATCCTGTAAACGTGTATGTGTTTACTACAGTATGTATCTTTTTGTATTTTTCAGGTCTAATGGATGACTAATTTGGACCCGCTGTAGATTAGGGATTAGCAGCAGGCGATTTCAATGCCGTTGTTCTTTTTTGTAGGGCATTAACACCACGTGGTCTATTTAAATTAGAACATTTTTAGGACATCTAGAGGTTTCCTAAATGTTCCTCCTGTTGAAAACGTCAAATCAGATGTTGTGTCAACGTTTCTTTAAAGTGTCATTTAGCGCATTAAAGTTGCTTTCATTGAGCAAGTGGCGGTAGCCTATATAAAAAAATAATAATAATTGAGATGCACAACATAGACTGATATTCGACACAGTTACCACAACGCATTGTCAAAATTACCAATAGGCAATAGTTCCGTAATCATAAAAATATTCACTTACATTGATGAGCATCGCAGAGATTAACAATAATGACGAGACAAAAAACATATTCCCGCAATGCCTTTTTCTTTCTCCACATATTTAAGCTGTTCCTCTGAACTAAGTGTTTGACCAAGGGGTTAAATGCAAGCGGGGTTTGCTGGGCTCTGTGAGAAACTTTTTTATTCCCGAAAACGTTATCGACGGTTCGCCGGAGAGAACTGGGACCGACTTCGGTAAAGTTATGGTACGTTCAGACCGAACGCGAATTGAGCGTGAAATTCGCGTCTATCGCGGCTAGTTGGACGCTTGGACAATTTGAATCCCCTCGCGTGTCCAAAGCGAATAGGACGCGCGAATAACGCGAGTGTTTGAAGCGAAATAGACGCTCGTTCGTTCGAGGCTGAATTGAGGAGGGGAGAGTGCGCACCTGCTCAGGGGCGGCGCCAGGCATTTTTCCCCAATGAGACATAAACAAATCACCATACTCTTAAAACTATTAATGAGAGACAGCACAATTAATGTGTTAATATTGCTCTAACACATTTTCTGTCAAATGTTTAGCATTGTAAAAAGTCAAAAGTAAAAGTGTGAGGCTGGGTTCATCCGTTTTGGGAAGTTTTTAATTAAAACCTGTACAGGACATCATAAATAACCATTGACCATAAGGAATACATTTTACTTTTTGTTTTTAATTAATTCATGACTGTTTAGGTGTGAACTCCCTTTACCCGGTCATTTTGGTGTTAATTGTTAGTGCTGACGAGAGGGGAGGGCACATCCAGGTTGTCAATGCAGACTTTTAAATTCATAACAGCACGGCTCTATCAATTGTATATTCTTAATCTGACATCCTCCGCTAATTGAGAATTTAGAGCAACTTGTGAAGTTGGAAAAAGAAGTCTGCATTATTATTTCGACAATTTGAATGCCACCTCGCAGACCAGACTGAGATCATATAGAAAGCTGGCATTTTTCTTGTTGGCAGAAAAATGTTTGGAAACCATGGAGCTGGCTTTTATTATACAAAATATTATGGACAAAAAGCAATTGAACTTCCCTATTTAAGGGAAGATGTACGCCAAACTCCACACATCTACGATCTCGCAGATGTAGAAAAAGTATTGTGTATAAGTAGTTTTCCTAGTAACTCTGAGTTCACAATTTTAGGGAAGTCCATACTGAAGACCAAACTTATCTGGTAAAGGGTATCCATATCTTAACATTATCCTATCAAAAAATCGATAAAGAAAAAAGAATGTAAATCAATTAAGATATGAACACCATTTACCAGACGAAGTGCATAAATTTGGGTGCATCCAATCATTTAAGGTGGCCAATTGCAAATTGTTCTCTTTAACTCTCTGATGAGTGGCAACATGGGGGCCTCAAAACAACTCTCAAATTACCTGAAAGCAACGATTGTAAGCAGAACAATGAAACTTTCAAGGAGAGTTATGTGAAAGCTCTCCAAGTAGTCTGAAATTCAGGGTTTTTGCTTCTTATCAATCAGACCGAAAGTAACTAGTAACTAACTACTTGAGTAGTTTTTTCTTTGAATATTTTCTTACTCTTACTCAAGTAACTTTTACAGTTGATACTTTTTACTTTTACTTGAGTAAATATTTCCATAAGTATTTGTACTTTTACTTGAGTACAGATTTTGGCTACTCTACCCACCTCTGAATACATGCAGTGAGATGTTCAACATTACAGTATGCAGTGTCTTCAGGAGATTGTGTCCATTCCTTTCAGCCCCTATAATCAGGGACTGATTTAGGCTAGATACACCAGAATAATGTGATTAACTACCAGATACAATAGAAAGCAGGGATTCTTAAATGTCTCCAGGCTGGGAGTTGAGACCCACTGATCTAATATATTAAATGGCTATTTATTAATGTCTAATAAACATAGTTTATTTTCTTTCCTCCCTCTCACAGACGTCGAGCAACACAAACACCATCAACAACAAAGCACTTTGACCAAGAGCTAATTCTGTGACATTCCAAGCCTGATTTCCTACTTCTCCCCTGGTTCATCCTAAGGAGACAAGGAAAAGATGATAAACATACTAAATGTTTGACATTATACCTACCTGTGACCATTTTGGGCCAACTTCACTGGCATATTAACAAGTGAAACCAAATGAAAATGGGATATTCTGGACTGTTTAAAACTAACTTTTTTTGGAACTATTTGTCTGTCAACAGGTGGCCATGTGGAGATGGACATCAGTCATTTCAGGAATCATTCATGAAGTTGTTTTCCCTAAATGCTGCAAAACACATTTAACTTAAATTATCCTACTTATACTTTGTATATTTTGACAGTAGAATAAATCATTCTTACTCATTGATGCCACATAGGCAGTTCTTTATAGTGCTGTTTCTTATTTTCACCATGCAGGGATAGTCCACTCTTAAGATACATAGGCAGTTGTTTATAGTGCTATTTGTTATTTTGACCATGCAGGGACCATAAACTCTTAAGACACATGCACATGGGAGGTGGAAAAGCGGCATTGAACCCAAAAAAACAATTCATTTCAATGAGTGACGCTCTCTTAAACTGGTGTGCCCAGCAAGCAAGTCACACCTCTCCAAAATACCAAAGAGGCAATGTGCTCAAAGTTAAAATGCTGCTGACCTCTTGAAGCTAATTTAGCTTTATCATCCACCAACTTACTAGAATCAAGTGAGTGAGTTAAGCGAATGTAAAAGTAGTAAATGAGTGTAGAAGCAATAGTGTTTAGTCTTAGGTTTAATTAAATGAACAGTCATAATCTGTCGGGATTGTAAGTATATAAAATAAACATTAATGCTTTCCACACAGTTTAGTCTAATGACGTGTGGCAGCTGGTGTTGAATATTGTATATTCAGTTGACAAACTGACCAAGTTTGTCACAGTTACAAAAGGCAGTCTGTGACATCTCTGCTGCACGGACTCCTGCCTCATCTTGATATAGGTGTTCTTTTTTTCAAATGCTGGGCCTCAAATGTTCACCGTTACGTGGCATCTGTCTTCCTCAAGTTGCTCAGGTACTTGCAGTATGTACTTGCAGTGTGTTTTGTCTTTCCTGGGAATATATATGGACAGAAGTAATATTGTGTACTGGACAGAAATGGCAAGGTACAGAGTTAACAATAAAACTAGAAGAAGGCAGTGAGAGCAGGTTGGTATGACTTATCCCCCCAAAAAAGACCAGTCTACATATAAAGGTATAGGGTACCAAAATATATGACAGAATCTAGACTGTCTCCTTAATGTTATGGATTACCCAAGTGGAACTTTTGGGGGTTTGATTTCCACAGGGGATCAGTACAACAACATCCTGTGTAATGCTAGCTACATTAACAAGTGAAATGGTTGCTCGGTGGGCAGCGTTCTGATTGGCTAATCAATAAGCAACGAGCTGATTGGATAGCGTTTTGGCCCTGTTTTGACACAGTAAAAATTTTGCAACTCGTAATTTGGGTTTTGTAACTCCAGTGTTGCACAAAACATTTGCAGACATTCACAAAATATTTCTACAGCAGTATCGGGCCTTTTTACACAAGTACAAGTACGAGTACTTATGCCCAGTATTGGGCCGATACCAAGTACTGGTATCGCCCATCCCTAAGGCCCTGCTAGTAAAAATATATAAAAATCCATCAAACTCACCAAAGCTGCTCATTATTTGAAAACGAAGTCCGTCCTCCTTTTTCTTTTAAAAAGACTTGATGCGGTTGTACAGCACATCTTTGCGTTAAGTTCCAATAAAAGATCTTGCCCAGTGCTGAGAGTCGATCCTGCCCAGTCCTATATTCGCCACCAAAGCTCTTTCTTCACCTCCATCTGCCATTCTGCTAAAAGTAAAAAATCTATCAATCTAAAAATTGAAAGTTTAAAGAAATCAGAAAAGGGTGTAAGCTAAGCTAGATCTTGTTCGGATGCCAAACTTTTTAAAAAAAATTTTGGGTTGAACTACCACTCCTATCAGCAACATAAACGATGCTGACGTAATGCTAGGCCGGCAGAAATGCTTTACTTGGTCAAAGAACACACCCAACATGGTAAAGTCAAAATCTGATTGGTTAAAAATATGACAAACAACAACATTGTCCTGATTTGCTTCAACAGCAGACTGTATTCACTCGGAATTCTGAATGCCCTAGTCTACCCGGAGACAACACAAATGAAAAAATCTTATTGGACAAAAGCTTTCATTTATATGAGCTGCGCTGAAAGCAAGGCAACTGAAAAGAGCGTGTTGTAGCAATGAAATTACCTTATAGAATAATTTAAATTAACTAAATATAATTAATTAACTAAATGTAAAATATATATATTGTTAATGAAAAAATATATTCAAGAATAATATATGTTAAAAATATATTCTGACTATCTTTGGGCCTGCAGAGAAGGCTTTGCAGGCTTTGCAGGCCCTGACGGCCCACCACTGGTGAAATATAATATAGGTTTACCACAAAAGGATGGACAGTTGGCAGCTCAGAGGAAGCATGAGTGTTTATGGACCCTCAGTGTCTGAGGCACTGATCTGTGGCTTCACCATTCAAGCATCTAGCTGCTTCTGAGACAGAAGGTTCAGGAATGACATCTGAAAAGTATAAATGCCTTGATTTGACAATTGTTTAACGTATTGTATGTATGTAGCTTGGTTTGTGTATAGTTTTAAAACTAAAAGCCACAGATATATCTTGATGTGTACTGCAAGGTGTAAGCTTAGTGCAGCTCCAATTATGTAGGCGAATTTCAACTATATGTTAAAAAGAACATGACCATGACTGCACCAATATAAACAAGTTATTGCCACTACAAGCAGGATATCTATACGTATATGGAAAAACAACAAGTTGCTGGGCGCATTTTACAATTGATAACAGTAGGATTACATTTGCTAGCTAAAACATTTGCTAGCTAATTGGTTTATGTAAACAAATACAACACAACCTAGTGGTTGCCCATAACATGGCTATATAGTAAATGTGTTTTAATTTAATGCATTACTGTACCAGGTTTGATGATTCTATTTCATTATTTTCAGTTGAATCAGTCCACATATGGTCTCAATTAGCCATTTTTGTTCTGCATCTTCAACAACTACTGTACAGTACAAGCTACCATATACGAACTTGAAGATGTGAAAAAGCTGTGGGTTTTCCAACTTCATCCACAATTATTGTTATTACGGTTTTAAATACTTTTTAAATCCGGATCCCAAGTTTGACTGTGAAATATATTCGTACGTCCTTAAAAGTCCTGCTGCAAGCAATGGCCGCCCAGAGTAAAAGGAAAACATGTTTTACGCTAGTGTGACATCACTGCATGCAACCAATCCTGGACCGGGCTATTTTAACGACCGCCCAACCGGGCTGCCGGCACAAGCTTCCAGACGAGGCTGTCAGCCTGCTAAAAAAAATGCGAAAAGTTCGAGTTCCAGAATTCAGAAGGGTAATGGAGACACATCTATAACCAGGCGGAACCGTGAATTTCACGGTTCTACATGGTAATGGAAACAAGGCATAACAGTCTACTTTGCTTGAGCTCTGTTCATACCTGTTGCTAACTTCTGTACACCCTTCTGATCTTCTACACATTCTGAATGGCTCTCATCTTTAGACAGCTGGAGACGACTAAAATATGCAGTGCCAGCTGCCTTTTGGTGGTTAAGAACTAGATTTGAGGCATATTACTTGCAAGGAAAGGAATTTACTTTCTACAATCCCCTGTACTTGTCTTTGTCTAGATCAGTGGATTCCAACCTTCTCGGGGCACACCAAACGTTCCGGAGTTTAGCTGTAGCCGCTGAACTACACTCTAAAAACAAAAGGTTCTAAATAGCACTAAAAGTGGTTTATGGTTTGTAATCAAAGGGGAACCATTTTAAGTGCTATATAGCACCTATCTTTAAAAATGGTGCAATGTAGAACCATAAGAGGTACAATATAACACCTTAACCACCCCAAAAAACCGCTGAAGAACAAAACTGGGCTTAACAGGTTCTTTAAATAGCTAAGGTGCTATATAGCACCACTACTTCTCCAGCGGTTCTTCAGCGGTTCTATGAGGTGCTTAAGGTGCTATATGGCACCTCTTATGGTTCTACATGGCACCATTTTTAAAGATATGTGCTATATAGCACTTAAAGTGGTTCCCCTATGATTACAAGCCACGATCCACTTTAAGTGCAATTTAGAACCTTTTGTTTTTAGAGTGTAGCTCACCCTATTCGTTCCTGATAATTAACAGATGAGTTGGATCAGGTGTACTAGCTCAGAAATGGATCAACTAAATTGAACGGCTAGTGTTCCCTGAGGAATGGGTTGAAAACCACAGGTCTAGATATAGTATGTAGCCAAGTCAAAAACATTTCTACAGGTGCAGAATAGGTCAGATACCTGTTGAACCATGTAGGCTAGCTGTGACGCAGTAAAAGCAAGGCTGGAGGGCATATAGACACATTGAACTTGTAATCTGATTGGACATTCCCCAGAGTTAACTTTCATGTTAACTTTGCCTTTTCATGTTCACTCTCACTATCGGAATTCAACTAAAGCATAGATGCCTAGAGCACTTCACTAGAAGAACACGTTGTGCTCTTTATGTCTAAGCATTGCATTATCCACCATTTTGTCAAATCCTATAGCATGTATATACCTCATGGTCGCCCAACCTTGATCCTAGAGCTCTACCATCATGTAGGTCAGTGGTCCTCAAACCCTTCCATGGAGGGCCTAGTGTATGCTGGTTTTTGCTGTTACCTTCTACAAGCCTGATGGAGTAGCTCACTTATTGGTTAGGATCTCCCCTCACCTGGCATACTAGGTCCTAATTATTCTCTAAATGAAGGGAAAGACCAAAAACCAGCATACACTATGCCCTCCATGGAAGGGTTTGAGGACCAGTGATGTAGGTTCTCCAAGCTCAGTTGTGAGTAACCTAATTAAGCTTTCATTTAGCTTATTACTAGAATCAGTTGTGCTAAATTAGGGTTGAACAGAAAACCTCCAGAAGGTTGACCTTCAAAAGAAGGGTTGTGCAGCCCTGGCCTACCTTATCAACAAAAACTATGGAGAGTTTAATGTAATGGCATTCATGCAGAGTTATTACAAATACCCCAAAATAAAAGCTAAAAACCTTCATATTTTACCTCAACATGTGGTTTTAGTCTATATAATAAAGGTAGCTGTGGTACCAACACAAATTGTTCACTGATAACAATTGCACAGGTGACTGGAACAGCCATCTTTATTTAGCTGAAGTAAAAACCAACTGGGCCACAGGGTATGATTCCAACCAGTCCCAGAGTCATAATGTGGAGGAGACTTGCTGGCTGTTTTCCCCAAACGGACTGTCCATGATAACAGTAATTTTCCAAATGTGTCAATCAGCCCCAGGCTGTGACTAAATGCTTCTGAGAACTTGTGTAGGCTTGAGGATCACTTTCACCTGTATGAAAAAATATCTGAAATTGTTTCCTGTGAAAGTTCATCCATGCTCCACTGGGTTTGGCATCACTCATACCCTCTAGGGGTTGTAGAACTTTCCAGTGTACTTCCTGTGGTTTTGGAGATCTAGTGGGCTAAGAACCTTACGAATCCCAAGCATGTTGCCGTGGGCGACCCTCTGGAACATCCAGGGATTCTGGTCTTCCTGCTGGATGGCCGCGAGTCTCTCCCTACTCACCACCTAGGGAGGTTAAAGGTCAGAGGGTAAACTACAGCCGGGTCAGGTGTTTCTGCTCCTCATCAGGTAGAGGGTTAAAGGTCAGAGGATTGTGGTTTAGAGGTGTCCACCACCCTACATCGCTACCTATGGTACACAAACATCTCCTGTTCTTCTAGGCTTCACCTATTTCCTGTCCAATAAAGCAGAAAACATTTAAAAGTCAGAGGTTACAGAAGAGCAGGTTCAGGTCTGCTGTGTGGCTGCCAGGCTACTTCACAGAGCGGTAAGTCAAGCTGGTAAGTCAAGGGCTGGAACCTGATGAATGCTAGACATTTATACAATTAAACATGTTTCTGTAGTCAACCAGGCGACACTGGAAGTGAACAAGGCACCTTGTTGATGGTAAACATCCTAATTGTATTCATAGCACAAACCCCATTTAGAAGCAAATGAAGGTGACATTTGACCTTTTTGTGTGATGTACTGTACTTTGTTTACTGACATCTTAATTCAATGTGTATCTTTTTGTTTGTTTATAATATTAAACTAGTTTAAGTGAATTTTACAAGAGAAGTAGCAAATACCACTCTAGCCTTTTCTGCCTTGCTAAGGAAAAACAGACAAAAATAAAGGCAGCTTTGTAAAGGAACAGTTTCAACAACAACAGACCATGTTCTGTCAAATAGCTCCTCAGAGGTTCCCCTCCAAACTCACCTTATCAGGAAAGGAGTGTTTCAAAACTGGTTCCACCTCTGCCAGCTTCAACCGGCCCCCCACTTCCACAATCAAGCTCCCACACTTCACCGGCGTGACGTAATGGTCAATGGCCCCCACTCCCACCACCCATCCTCTGACCAAGGCCTTTCCTGGTGATTGGTTTGTAGGGGGCGTTGATGCGCCAGCAGGCAAAGGTTGTGCCGGGATTAAGGGCCCTGTTGATTGTCAGGCGCATCATCTCCATGTGTCCATGGTGAAGGTAGCCTCCGCCGAAAGCCTGAGGGAGCTAAAATGATGATATACGTGACTGGTTTCAGAGAACTAGGTGTAAGACGCAAGTGGTTACTTGTCAGTAGAGCGTAAAAAACTGAAATGGCATGTAAACTTACATGCATACTTATTCAAATTAAAATATTTGGCTTATGGTAGTATTGTTAAACAATAGATAGAAAAATATTTCTCTTCAGGGGAAAAAATAATTGGAAAAATGTTTTCATATAAAGAAAAACTGAAATGGAATCGTCACGTGTCACACAGTCTGTGAAATTAACTTAGCTCAGGCTGTTTTTAGCCATGTAAGACAGTGGTCCTCAAACCCTTCCATGGAGGGCCTAGTGTGTGCTGGTTTTTGGTCTTTCCTTTCAGTTAGAGCATAATTAGGACCTAGACTGCCAGGTGAAGGGAGATCCTAACCAATTAGTGAGCTACTCCATCAGGCTTGTACAAGGTAAAAGTGAAAACCTGCATACACTAGGCCCTCCATGGAAGGGTTTGAGGACCACTGATGTAAGACATGTGCTCCATCACAGAATTAAAGAAAAGTGCCTTATGGTAGCATTATAATACATTGATAGAAATTAACATCTTCCGTGAACATAAAATAAAACAGAATTAGAGTTTACGTGATGACATAGGATGTCTCAAATTGGGCTTGTTTTATAAAAACAACAGAATTGAGGAACAAAAAATGTTGACGTATTGGTAAACTATAGCTCGAAATAAACTTATTTCTTTCAATATAGAAACTGTGAAAATGGTGTCTGCACTCATTACACAACATTAGAAATTAGCTCTAAAAAGATGGTAGGCTATGGAGATCCATTAGCAGTCGCCACAGCAAAACGGAAGGGGGAATTAGTTACAAGTGTTAACTTTTCCTATAGCTGAAAAGCTGATAAATTCCTTCGTCGTCTCTTGGATTGACAATTGTAACACCTTGTTAGCCGGAGTCTCTAAATCTACACTACACAAGCTTCAACATGTACAGAATTCTTCTGCTAGGATATTAACTGGGTCCCGAATATGCAACCATATCACTCCGGTGAACGCATCTGCAGCTACAAACCTACCGTGGAAACCAACAGCAGTGGATGGACCGGTGTGGGCCAGTCCAACAACAGCGGATTTCATTAGAGAAAGCATTACCTGGACTCTTTGACGAACAAATGCGCTTAAGTATTAATTACACTGTTATCGTTCCCATGATTTCAATAAAAATAGGTTCGTTTAAAAAAAACCTGTTCGCATCACTAGCTAGCTGGTTCGCACAAGGTCGCAAATGGTGGATAATCAACATCCGGTACGCTGGTAATATTGTACTATGTGGCAGGCACGTGCACAGGTAGGGCTCAACCTGTGCAAAGCACATGCCCTTTTAGCGCTTATACTCTAAAGCGCCCTTTTTTAGTGGTGGTGTTTTTTTTAAATCTAAAATAAAACAATGCTATTGGTCACCCTTTACGTCTGTCTGTCTGTTTTACAAATATTTAGAGTTCTTAAAAATAGCTTGTGTAAATCTTGTTCGATCCTCAAACTGTCAGTAAACCTGAAAACTCCGCCCCCTCTATCCTAACTAAAACTCCGCCCCCTCTATCTTAACTAATAAATGTACTGAAGTTCCGCAGCACTCGCACAGCAGACAGGAACTGAACGAAGTTTTGCAAGGTTAAAAAGATATTGTTGTTTGAATAAGTAATAAACACTATGGGCTAGATTTATCAAGCTGTTTGCGAGTGTTTCCAGGCGCTAATTGGTCGCAAAGACGGACGTAACCGATGCGTGCTATTTACAAATCAGGCGCACTTGGGTAAAATCGCAGATTGCCTGCCACATTAGCGACCACAGACAAGTTGCGCTTTTAATATGCGTTCGTGGGAGGGTCATGGGGAAAGTGGGAGTTCCACGCAAAAAGGTGGGAGGATACGGTAAACTGCGCCTAATTATATATTCCGTGGTATTTACAAAGACTGCCAGTAAGAGCGCGCCTCGAGTCTGCGGGGGGAA
>JACXGM010026379.1:0-14900 GCA_016801145.1 Umbra pygmaea
CTACCGTGTATTGACCCTGCTTTGTTATTTCCTCCTGTTTGAGATTGCCTGCCGTTTTGGACCATAGCTGTGACTACCTGTGTTTGACCGTGTTTGCCTGTCCCTCTGATTACCCCTCCGGATCCTGATTGTGTACCTCTGCCTGTGCTCTTGGTGTATGACCTCCGCTCCCCGACTACGAGTTGCTACCATCTATGTTTTGTTGTATAGTATCAGGATCTGTGTTTTGTAAATTATATTCTGGAACTCTATTAAACATCATTATACTAACTCCTGTGGAGCCTATTCGTTACAGTAAGATATGAACACCCTTTACCTGCTAATTTTGGTCTTCAGTACGGACTTCCTAAAACTTGTGAACTCAGAGTTACTCAGAAAAGTACTTTTCCACCTCTGCTACTGCTTCTTCACTGTGAAGATCTTGACTGAAAATGAAGAGGAGTTGAGTATCTTGTCACAACATCAACATCTTTGAGCATTAACTCAGTAGCAACCGAGCAAAGATCCAATTTGAGATGATGTGAGCTTTGTGACATGGCGTTGTTATCCTGCTGGAAGTAGCCATTAAAAGATGGGTACACTGTGTTTATAAACGGATGGACATGGTCAGCAACAATACTCAGTAGGCTGACCATGCCCAATTGGTACTAAGGGGCCCAAAGTGTGCCAAGAACATATCCCCAACACATTACACCACCACCATCAGCTTACACTGTTGATTAAATTCAATATTTATTTGACATGATGTGCGTTCAGAGATGCTTTTCTGCGTAACCATGGTTGTAACAAGTGGTTATTTGAGCAACTGTTGCACTTCTATCAGCTCAAACTAGTCTGGCCATTCTCCTTTGACCTTCGCCATCAACAAGGCATTTTTCCCAGAGAACTGCCCTCACTGGATATTTTCTATTTTTCGTCCCATTCCCTGTAAATCATAGAGATGGTTGTGCAGGAACATCCCAGTAGATCAGCACTTTCTTAAATACTCAAACAAGCCAGTTTGGACAGCAGAGACCTTGATCGTGTCTACATGACTAAATGTATTGACACTGAGTTATACTAGTTATCTACAATTGTTTGTATGTTCATGTTTGTCAGTACAAAGAGAAAGAGAAGGGGAGGGTGAAAAGGACGGAGAGGCCATAGGAGTGAGGTAGGGAAAACAGGAACCAGGTGAGAGTGAACATATAATAAAGACAAAAACCAATGCAAAGAGGAATGTTGCAATTAGTAAATGGATTAGTTTATAAACACAGTTCTGCATTGTCAACACTGAGTGTAGTGCACCCCAAAATGTTTTCCCACTTTCTTACGTCGCTGTCACCCACCTTCTAGTCCAGTGGGTTTAATCCCAATCATGAATCCCCTTTACATTAAAATAGTTTATTTTCTAGTGAAGTAAAATTGCTTGGTTGTTTGTAATTGTTAATGCAACCTGATGGACGATTTTGCTAGAGTTAAATTGAGAGACCATGATGGAGAAGCCACAGGTGAAGAGAGCAAGCACCGGGTGAGAGAGTCAGCAGGTTTTCAAGTCAAAGATAAATAGTCTAGGTGTTTCACAAACAGCCGCTGTATTGCCCACATTGTTTACAGTGTACCCAAAGTTATATTCCTCATTAAACTTTGATTATATATTCAACTTTTCCACTCTCTTATTGTTCATTCAGGTTTCACGTTTTGTCCCTGCTGGTTATGTGCCTATTATGAAAGCCTATGTTTAACAATCTTTAGTTTTTACCTTAATAGACACATTTGAAAAACCATTTAGACCCCTTTTTCATGGCAGTTAAAGAATCAGTATTGTTAGTTTGCCAGTTTGAGAGCAGCCATCATTGTGGTGTTTTTAATTTGGGGAACGTAACAGTAATTGATGAATTACATGCATTTTTCACATTCTCTTATTGGGGCTGAGCCCTTCTAACTGTCAACTTCTAAAATCACCTCTGGATTGTGGTAATTTGTCCAATTGCATTTGAGCCCCTGAAATAAGAGGACTGTATATGAAAATGGTTGCAATTCCTAAACGTTTCATAAGATATTTTTGTCCAACACCTTGAATTAACCCTTCTAGGTCGAAGGGGGTTAAAGTCTACCTGGCACTACATTATGTTGTTATTATGTTGTACGTTATGTATATACTTTGTCTTGTTTTATAGTTTTGGTTTCAGAAGACTCTTGGATACAAAATAAATAAATAAAATCCAACATTCTGAGACATTGGTTTTCAAGCATGATGTCATATAGAGCCCAAGATAAATACAAAAGCATGTTTAATTTGTTGTTAATTATTGTAGAATGGATTTAAACCATGAAGAGTCACCCTATAATATCCATATTGGTATATCCCCAGGTCTTGAGGACCAGTGTGACAATGTTAGGAGAACATACATATAGGTCAATAAAACACTGTATTTATTTTTCACTATGTCCCGATACGTTTTTAAAAACCCTTACATTTAAAATTAATGGATTTGCCATGCCTAAAAATTCTTCCCAAGATGTTTGACTAATGAAAACATTTGTTGTGTAGATGAGAACCTGTGGCCAAATCCACAAGACAGGGTTTATGGAAATATAGACTGCAGTAAGCAATCCTTTGTTTTCCTTTTTACAGGAACACTGCATTGTAGTTTTCTTTTTTGTAGCCAATAATTTTTGCTTTGATTCAAAGAAACCTATTCTGTGATTTTATTGTATTTCATCAATACATTTCAGATTTTGTTCAATGATTCCTTTGTGTCTTTAGTATTCTCTCCACCTGTCATTTTACAGTGATGCCCTGTATTAACGTGTTGTACCATAATGAAACATGTATCACAACAACATTTAATGATTGTACGAACAACAACCCAGTGAAAATATTGGTATCTTATATGTCGATGGTCTAAATTAATGTTCCTATGGTATTTCATGATTAATTACTTCCTGCACCAATGATTCTACAAGTGCAAGATTTCTTTAAACATATGAATGCACAATGTAATGTTTTGAACATTGGACCATGTGTGTTACAAGTGAGGACCATTTTGAGTTTTGTTTCAAGAGTTTTGAAAAATATCATGGTTTTGAAATTAGTGCCAAAGTGATTGTAAACAACTGTAATATGTTGACACCTCTTCATTGTATTTATTGCCGACATTTAAATATTGTAAATTGTGTTGACACTTCTAATTAATGTAATATCTTGACAAAGCATTTACATTGTAGCTCCAGATTTTGACAGGAGATGCTCCACCCACCAGAGAAAGGTACTGACCAATACCCCCTAGTCTTTACCCTGAAATCAGAGATTTATTATGCAGAGAAAGGGGTGGTGGAAGAGAGTTCTAGCCCCTATGCTGCCCCAGTAATATTCAGGCTAAAAAAGTAAGATAACTTGTGTCGTTTTTGTGTGGACTATAGAAAATGAAATGCTGTAACACATAAGGATGCTTTCCCTCTACCTAGGATAGAGGAATCTCTGACCAATCTCAAGCGTGTAACATGGTATTTGACCCTTGACCTGGACAGTGGATACTTGCAGCTGTAGGTGGACCCTAAAGATCATGTAGCAATGTCTGGGAGGGCTAGAAAATGACTTCTTGCTGATCTACTTGCATGATATAATTGTATTTTCCCACTGCTTTGACAGCCACCTGAGACACCTACAGCAAGTGTTTGAGAGGCTGCATCAGCAGGGCTTGGAGCTACAGCCGCTGAAATGCTGCCTATTCCGGAAGGAGGTGTTGTATTTGGGCCATCAAGTAAGCCAGCAAGGCGTGGCACCTGATTTGAGTAAAACACAGGTGGTCAAGAAATGGCCGGTCCATAATGTAGTGACTCACCAAATATACAGCTCCTTCAGGATTACCTGTGGGGGGCCTCTTTTACGGTGTTTCCAGACAATAATCCATTGGTCCATTTTGGGACTGCTAAATTAGAAGCGGTGGAGCATGCTACCGGGACCTACGAGATGGGAGACGTGGCAGTAGGAAGATCCGGAGGTGAGTTGCTTAGTTCAAATGAAGGCTGACAAACTGTCCTTAATCCAGGCATGGGGCTTGATATCCTCCTCCATGATTGGGAGAATCTTGAAATACAACAATGCATCCTTGGGCGGCGAAGCCAGGAACCTGAAACTGGACTTCAGGCTTTCCAGGGTTTGGTTTCAAACAATCAGTGAGCAAGGATCTGGGGGGAATACCATCAACGCCGATTCTTCTGACCCAAGATGGGGAGTAATGTGGAGAACTGGATGGCCATGTGTCCCAACTGGTTAATGCGAAAGCGAGGACCTGAGGTAAGGGCAAGTATGCAGCCGATCGTGACCAGTTACCCTTGGGAGTACCTCTCCCTGGGACAGGCCAATGATACGTATTCCTATATACTTGTGTTTTCAAAGTAGGCAATTGCAGTGCCCACCAAGTACCAGGCTGCCTCCACTACGGTCAAGGCGCTATGGAAGACCCTTATTCAACCCTTCAGTTGCCCAGAACAATTGCTGATGGATCGTCGGGGGCCTTTGAGTCATAGGTGATGTAGCAGCTATGTGAGATGTATGGCTGCACTAAGAGTAGGAAAACACCATACCACCCTCAAGGTAACAGTGCTTGTGAACGCTTCAATCAGACTTTAATAGCCCTGCTAAATTTCCTTTGGGGGGAATGCAGGCACATTGGGAGGCTGAGCTCCCGGCATTAGTGCAGGCCTATAATAATACTGTGCATGGCAGTACTGGCTTAACCCCCTATTTTGTCATTTTTGGAAGATATATGAGGCTGCCCATGGATTTGTGTCTGGATTTCTCCCCTCCACATGAGCGACAGACCTTGGAGGGTTGGATTCAGGCCCAACACTGAATGCTGACGGAAGCCTATGCTAAGGTGGGGCCCATATGAGGTGGCAGCAGGGCAAGAATCAAGCCAGATATGACAAGAGGGCACGCGCTGTGCCACTGTTGGCCGGAGAAAGAGTATTGCTGCGGAACTTCTGCCTTCGAGCCGGGGGTAAGCTTTCTCCCATTAGGTCCCATTGCCATTTGTAGTGGTGGCCCAAGTACACCCTGTAAAACATGTCTACAGCATCAGGCCGGAGGGCAAGGATGGACCGACATCGGATGATACATCGGGATAATTTATAGCCCTGTCCTACTGGAGTGAAGTAAAAGGATGTAAGCGCTCACCCTCAGGATGATCAACCCCTTGCACCATTTATGTTGCCTTGTGCTACTATAACAGTGGTTCCCAACACTCTCCTGGAGGATTACCAGCCAGTTCTTGTTTTTGAACTACCCCTGAGCTAGCACACCTGATTCAACTTGTCTACTAATCAACAAGTCATTGACTAGTAATTCTGGTGAATCATGAGGGCTACAGCTAAACTCTGGCAGGGCTGGTGTTCCTCCAGGAAAGCATTGGGAACCACTGCCCTATAGTAAGACTTATCCCTATGAGAGACTTAGAGCCTGCCAGTCCTGAACCAGTAGCTGAATGTGAGGGTGTTCCTACAGGGGAGGGGGCTTCTGGGGGGAACCGGGGGATATGTTGTAGAGGGAGGGAGAGCTCAAGGGTGAGAAAGGACTACAGGGTTCTGTGAGCCAGATTTCAGACTTGCCGCCAGTGCGGCGCTCATAGAGGGACAATCTGGGTATGGCCCCAAATTGGTACAGATAGTGAAAAGTGGCCGGGATGACCAACATTAAAGGGTGGAATAATGTCACAACGGGGAGTAGGAGATGTGTGTATGAGTGTGGTTACAGGTACAGAGGCTGATTGGGGTTATTGGCGACACCGGTGGAGGCTAATTGGGGTGATTGGCAGCACTGGAGGAGAAAGTAATAATGGAGGCAGAAGAGTGGATAAGAGGGGACCTAACAGAACAGGAGGAGAGAGAAGGCTGTGAGCAGGAAACAGCGAAGGTGAGCCAGGGTGAGCAAAGAGCACGGGAAGCTGATGACGGAGATGGGTGGTGAGCTGATTCAGACTGAGGATGCCTGAGAGAAGGAGAAACAAAGCTCACTAGTATTTCCTATATACTAGTAGTAGATAGTTACTATGTTATCTTTGATATGACCAGTGCATTGATATACCGTATTCAATTCCATGCAGTGTACCCTGGGTAGACGCGACTCCAGGCCAGGATTAACCGGTGGCTAACGGGAGCTTACATCCAAGGGAAACGTCATCAGATGGAAACAGACTCCAACCAGCGAGACAGGAGTGACTGGAAATCTGGGCCGACTGGATGGAGAAAGGAATGAATGGACACTAACTGGGACAATATTACGGTCAGAAAATGGGGAACAAACCTTTTTAGTGGAAGTGATTTTAGGGGAGGTTATGGAAAGACTGGGAGGGATTGTATGAGTGATTGTTATTATGTTTTTTTTAATAGTTTTGGTCAGACCGGACTGAAACTGAATGCCTCTTTAATTGTCTTGTTTGTCGATGTAGTGGGGGAAACATCAGGAAGTCACATTGCGTGGTGTATGGTGTAGAGAGGAGTTTGATAGAAGGCAGTAGATGGTTGTTGCTTGTTTTTTAACATAGCTCCAGGAATATACAGATATATGCAGTTGCAGGTGAACTGTTAAAGTCAATGCACAACAGATATACTTATATAGCTTACCGTGCTCTCACAGTGGCACAGACACTGACAGCTAACATATAAGTACAGAGCGTATACATAAACGTCCCAACTTTAACAACACACTTTTCACAACTTATATAGTGTAGTTCCCGGACAGCCTTCTCAAAACAGCAAACAGATTTATAATGACCAACACCTCTCCCTACTTGGCCATAACTTATATTGCACTACCTTCTTGTCTAACTGCACACAGCTGAAAGCAATAAATAATCAGATATCGAAGTAATAGCCTAGCCTAAGTTTCAGCTAACCTGGCCAAGCAGAGAGAGAGGTGTCAGGACCCTTAAAGGGCAGTACATAATATAACACAAAACCTCATGTAATGCACTGATATTAACCTCTTGAGGACCACACCCTTTTTGTCAAATTCTGCAAAAAAAAACATACCCAAAGTTATGCTCTTGTTGCGCTGGACCTGAAGCAAATATATATACATGTGATGTTTTTTAAAAGAAAATACTTAATTTTTTTTGTAAATATTACATTTATTTCAAATAAATGTACACAGTGAATATGGCACAAGATGAAATAATGAAAATGTATAATTATATTTTTCTACATCCTCTTTGAAAGACAACTACAAAGCCATGTATTGAGATGGTCCTGGAAACACTTCTAATCATGTCCACTGGGGAATGGCAACATATTTCTAAAATCTTGGAATGATCAGTGAACAGCCAATGAGCTATAGTGCTATGTGTAAAATTATATTTCCACAAGAAATGCAACGTGATGACGTTTTTATCCGGGTCAAGAGACAGACTAGCTATCTCAGAATTCAAATATCTCTGGCATACAAAGGTTTATATGGATGAGCTTGGTCATTTAAAACATCTCTGTTTAAAAAGGAAGACGATTATCAATGTTACGGACATTGATTAGATACGGTTCACATGCAACGGTCGTTCAGAAGTCTGGAACTTGCGATGTATACACAAAAGGCTTTGGTTTTTTCTGGATACATTTGATAACGTTGTGGTCCTGAAATAGTTTTTTTTCTACATAACAAGATGGATTTTACCTGGGAAAACTATGCTCTATATCATTACTGGGACTCATTGATGACCAAAAATGAAGATTTTCGATTGTAAGTACAATATTATTTTGTAAATTATATTATTTTCTCAATGTGGTTTGCTATATATTGCTAAGTAGCTATTAGTAGCTGCTTTGTTTGATGGCACGCCCTTAACATTTTCACTCATAATGTTTAGAGCTTTATAGCTATAGTACAACATTTGCTAAATTCCCAAGGTTTTCAGCTTTAAAACGATATGGGACATGTATATATAACCTAAATATTGCATTTGTGAGCTTTGTATTTTCTATGAGGCAAAAAAATGAATGTCACTGTTTACTAGGTACATAGCTCACATTATGCCATGTTATGTTATGGTCATTATAGCTATTGTAAAACGGCAACATCTGCTAGATTCCTGACTTTTTAAGCTTTGTAAAGGTATAAGATTTGTAAATATATCCTAAAAGATTAGGTTTTTAGCCATGTTTCTAGTCGACATTCCATTTTATTTGAGGTGCAAACATGGCCAGCTGAGTGTACAAGCTAATAGCTTTTGTTACTGGCGATGTACATCACATTATGACTAATAATTATGATGATGTTATAGCTATTGTAAAACCAAGCCATTTTTAAATTTCCAAGGCTTTAAGCTTTAAAATGATATGGGACATGTTTATATAACTTACATATTGCATTTGTGAGCTTTGTATTTTCTATGAGGCAAAAAAAGAATGTCATTGTTTACTAGGCACTTTGCTCACATTATGCCATGTTATGTTATGGTTGTTATAGCTATTGTAAAACGGAGACATCTGCTAGATTCCGGACTTTTTATGCTTTGTTAAGATATAAAACATGTATATATATCCTAAAAGATGAGGTTGTTAGCCTTGTTTCTAGTCGACATTCCATTGTATTTGAAGTGCAAAAACGGCCAGCTGAGTGTACAAGCTAAAAGCTTTTGTTACTGGCTATGTACTTCACATTATGACTAATAATTATGAAGATGTTATAGCTATTGTAAAACCAAGCCATTTGCTAAATTCTCAAGGTTTTAAGCTTTAAAAAGATATGGGACATGTACATATAACTTAAATATTGCATTTGTGAGTTTTGATTTTTATCCACATTTCATTTTCTATTTGCGAAAAAAAGAATGTCATTTTTTACTAGGCATATAGCTCACAATATGCCATGTTATGTTATGGTCGTTATAGCTATTGTTAAACTGAGACATCTGCTAGATTCCTACTTTTTAAGCTTTGTAAAGCTATAAGACATGTATATATTACTTAAAAGATAAGGTTGTTAGCCATGTTTCTATTCAACATTCCATTTTATTTGAGGTGCATGTGTACAAGGCACATAGCTCACATTATGAGGTGAAATGATTATTAGCTACTATAAAATTAAGACATTTGCCACATTCCTGAGTATCTAAGCTTTCTGTAGATATATGACATGTATATTTAACCTAAATACTAGACTTATGAACTGTGATTGTATTCCAGTTTCCTTTTTGGGGGGGATATCCCATGGGCAGGATACTGACCCTTAAGAAGTTAAACACAAACTAAACAGAATATATACATTAATACATGAGTCCAGTCTCATTTCATGCCACGCCAACCCACACTGGACTGGGCTTGACAGTAGTGACTATTACTTAAATTACTATCTTCTGTGTTGGTGGCTGTGGGACAAATATTGTAGCGAATACTTTAAGAAACCTGTTGGTTTCTGTGTCCCTAAAAAAGTAACTGTAGAATGCCTGTTTGCCCTTGTCCTGCTCTGATTAATTTCTAATAAATTTGATTTGGTGTTGCATGATGTATTGGGAATAAACAAACCAGATGCACAACTGGCTAGTACCTGGCCTGTGGGGACATTAATCTCCCGCTTCATAAAATCTCCTACGAGACTTAAAGATTAACTTCTCTGCTTGGGTAGTGGTTAAAAGATCAACCTCAGTTTGTAGACCCACTCTTTTCTTGATCAAATCTGGGGTAGGGGATGAGGATTTAAGTCTGTCCAAGGTCTTAATTTTTGTAGATACTTCATCAATACTTATGCGATTCATTTTCCTAATATGTGCATTGTGAGAAATAATTTGTCTTCTTAGATACACTTTGAGTGTTTCCAAAATGTTCGAGGCTGGAATGCCATCTGTCCTGTCTATATCCAAAAAGGTATCTTTTTATTGTAAAATAAACAGCACAAATTTGGGAAAGCAAAAGTGGGTCGAGTCTCCACGTCCGTTTCATTCTCCGAGTTGGGAAAGTTATGTTCATGCTTACAAGGCGTGGTCATAGATCACAATTTGGTTATATTTAGAGTCTACATTTACCCTCAATAAATAGGGGTCAACCAAAAGACCTGTCTACAGTAGAGAAGGAGTACTCCCATTTGGAGGGATTTTTAAACCTCCATGGGTCTCTGAGTTTATGCAAATTCATAAATTCCTGGATCATTTGTGTTGATTTAGATGATCTTGAGAGGGGTGATCCAGAACTGGGTCCATGGCAATATTGTAGTCCCCAGACAAAAAAATGTTAACTATCCAGGTTAGGGATGAGCATAGCTTACATTTTTTAAATGTTCGTCATCAGAGTTAGGGGCGTAAATACTGACTTGTACTAGGGGGAGTTGAAACAGCTTTCCCACAACAATTACATATCTACGGTTTGGATGTAAAATCGAGTTTGATACAATGAAAGGAACATTTTTGTGAATGAGTATCGCTGCTCCTCTGCTTTTAAGATTACATTTTGGATTAAATATTTGCCCTACCAATCTATATGAATCCTAAAATGATCTTTATATTGAACAAAAACATTTTTGTTAAAAAGTTATTATGTTCACTTTACCATTACTGGGTCTGAGGATAAATTACTATCATTAATACTACTCAGTGTAAATGTATACCGTAAATAAAATGGGAACAATAAGATAACACATCCTAGATCTAAATGAATGAACTAATTGTGTGAAATAGTTTTGTATTTACATATTTGAATGTGCCGACAAAATCACACAAAAATTATCAATGGAAATCAAATTTATCAACCCATGGATGTCTGGATATGGAGTCACACTCAAAATCAAAGTGGAAAACCACACTACAGGCTGATCCAATTTCGATGTAATGTCCTTAAAACAAGTCAAAATGAGGCTCAGTAGTGTGTGTGGCCTCCATGTGCCCATATTCCCTCTCTACAACGCCTGGGCATGCTCCTGATGAGGTGGCTGATGGTCTCCTGAGGGATGTCCTCCCAGACCTGGACTAAAGCATCTGTCAACTCCTGGACAGTCTGTGGTGCAACGTGGCATTGGTGGATGGAGAGAGACATGATGTCCCAGATGTGCTCAGTCGGATTCAGGTCTGGGGAATGAGCAGGCCAGTCCATAGCATCAATGCCTTCCTCTTGCAGGAACTGCTGACACACTCCAGCCACATAAGGTCTGGCATTGTCTTGCATTAGGAGGAACCCAGGGCCAACTGCACCAGCATATGGTCTCACAAGGGGTCTGAGGATCTCATCTCATTACTTCATGGCAGTCAGACTACCTCTGGCGAGCACATGGAGGGCTGTGCGGCCCCCCCAAAGAAATGCCACCCCACATCATTACTGACCCACTGCCAAACTGGTCATGCTATAGGATGTTGCAGGCAGCAGAACGTTCTCAACTCTGTTAAGTCTGTCACATGTACTCAGTGTGAACCTGCTTTCATCTGTGAAGAGCACTGGGCGCTAGTGGCGAATTTGCCAATCTTGGTATTCTCTGGCAAATGCCAAACGTCCTGCACGGTGTTGGGCTGTAAGCACAACCCCCACCTGTGGATGTTGGGCCCTCATACCACCCTCATGGAGTCTGTTTCTAAACGTTGGAGTGGACACATGCACATTTGTGGCCTGCTGGAGGTCATTTTGCAGGGCTCTGGCAATGCTCCTCCTGCTCCTCCTTGCACAAAGGCGGAGGTAGCGGTCCTGCTGCTGGGTTGTTGCCCTCCTACGGCCTCCTCGACGTCTCCTGATGTACTGGCCTGTTTCCTGGTAGCACCTCCATGCTCTGGACACTACGCTGACAGACACAGCAAACCTTCTTGCCACAGCTCGCATTAATGTGTCATCCTGGATGAGCTGCACTACCTGAGCAACTTATGTGGGTTGTAGACTCCGTCTCATGCTACCACTAGAGTGAAATCACCGCCAGCATTCAAAAGTGACCAAAACATCAGCCAGGAAGCATAGGAACTCAGAAGTGGTCTGTGGTCACCACCTGCAGAACCTCTCCTTTATTGGGGGTATCTTACTAATTGCCCATAATTTCCACCTGTTATTTGTTTCCATTTGCACAACACCATGTGAAATTGATTGTCAATCAGTGTTGCTTCCTTAGTGGACAGTGTGATTTCACAGAAGTGTGATTGACTTTCCCTTTTTTTTGAGCAGTGTACTATATGTGAAACATTTTATAGTCCCAGAGGGTCAGGCCTGTAAACTCACATTTCTTCTTCCACGATGAAGCGCGAAGAGGACGATTGGTCGAGAAAGAAATTGATGATGAGAGCCTCCGTGGGGACTGAACTGTAGTGTGGCTGGGTACTACAGACCAAACTTGATGTTTGCGGCGTGGAGCTTCCATGTGGCTTTAGAGAAAGTAGCACGTCGCTTGTTGATGTCTGGACTGAAGTCAGGAAAGATGTTAATTCTTGATCCATTCTTGACCCCTCTCCCTCACAATCCACAGGATAGACTCTTTGGTTTGAAGTGATGCAGCTTTCTCCAGGCACTAGTTCCAGGCACTTGTTCTCTGCTAATAATTGTACATTCCAGTCAGGATCCATGCACAATGCCTTCTGAATTTCAGTGTCCAATTCCCAAAACACGGGAGCCACTATACATGTCTCCGGAACTATGTGTTTGTCATCTGCTGGGTACTCCGCATAAAACTGGCGAGATAAAGTATCTACCATACGATTCTTACTGCCTGGGATATAAGACAGAGCAAAGGTGAAACGGGTAAGGAACAGAGACCACCTTGCCTGGTGAGGGTTCAGTCTCCTCGGCGGTCAGTCCATATGAGGAAAGGGTGTTTAGCCCCCTCAAGCCAGGGCCTCCATTCTTTCAGGGCATTGACAATGGCCAACAGCTCACAATCACCGATGTCATAGTTGCTCTCGGCAGATGTCAGCTTCCGAGAATAGAATGCACAGAGACGGAGCTTCGCAGGGGCTCCTGACCTCTATGATAGCACCGACATGCTCCCACTCTCAAGCTGGATTCACACCAGGTCCGGCAAACTGGTTGCATTGCGGCGGATGTCCATTCATTTCAATAGGAAGCAATGCGCACTGGTGCGGCAAATCTACCGGAACCGGCAAAATGTGGATGCGGTGCGGCGGGTGTGTCGCAAGAGTTGAAATAATCCAACTTTTGCGGTGCTTTGCCGCACGGTGCCAGAACCGGAAGTTGATTTACCTCAGAGAAAGAGCTAATATGTCGCTTTTATATATGGGTGTGTGAGATTTCAAGACAAGCTTTGACAGCTCAGTAGATAGTTTTCGTATTGTCAATTAATACTAAACTGAAAACAGCTCCTGTCAGTTGCCTTGCTGGAGATGGACAGTTGTATGCAATGTTGCCCACCATCTCGTAGATGCGGAAGATTGACGATGTTGATTGCAGTGTACAAGTGTGTCTGCATTACGATGCTGTACGGGGATTTTTTGCCGTGTCTCGTGTGAATCCAGCTTCAGAAGCATCCACCTCCACCATGAACTGTAATTCTGGATTTGGGTGAGCCAGGACAGGTGTGGATGAGAACAGGACTTACAGTGAGGTGAAGGCCCTATCCGCCTCCTCGGTCCACCGCAACCTGCTCAGCCCACCCTTCAACATGGACGTGATTGGAGCCACCACCTTGCCAAAGCCATGAATGAACCGACGGTAATAGTTGGCAAAACCTAGGAAACTCTGTACTGCTTTTACTGTGGTTGGAGTTGGCCAATTACGCAAAGCTTCAATGTGATCCTCCTCCATCTCCACCCCGGTCTAGGAAATACGATATAACCCAAGAAGGAGATGGCATGTTGAAAGAAAAGGCATTTCTCAACCTTAACATAGAGCTCATGCTCCAACAGCCTCCCAAGCACTTTGCGGACCAAGGACATGTGGTGTTGGCATGTGGCCGTGTACAGCAGGATGTCATCAATGTACACAACCACTCCACATCCCCACACATCCCGGAAGATGTCATTCACAAAGCTTGGAACACTGATGGAGCATTCATCAGACCATACGGAATGACCAAGTATTCGTAATGGCCTGTTGTGTGTTAAAAGCTGTTTTATACTCACCTCTCAAATGCGCAACAGATTGTAGGCATTCACAGGTCCAATTTTGTAAAGAAGTGTGCGCCATGCATAGACACGATCACTGAGGAGATTAAAGGGAGATAGACCTAAGAGACCAAGTGACAGTCGGATTGTGAATAGACAACTAGGGTAGCCCTAACAATATGGGACAAGAGGGGATGTATTATACAAAAAAAGAAATGCCCTCTGTGTAAAATGGTAGTACAATCATTTGCAATTCCACTGTTTTGTAATGCACCAAACCTGTTCCTATTGGCTTGCTGTCCTGCCGGAGCTGCTCGTCAGGGGGGGTACTGTCAGCATGGATGAACCTGGAGCTCCCCCTATCGGCGTGAACAAGATCAGGCGCTCGGGGTTCCCTGCCTACTGATGTCACCGTTCCCTCCCCACACCTCTCATCAGCAGTAACTGGCTCCACCTGTGCGCCAACTAGTGGTGGGGGTAAAAATCGATTCTGTTCAGTATCGCGATATTTTGCGCACGCAATTATATCGATACCAACGCGCAAAGTATTGCAATATTTAATTATAAAATTATCCGTTTTGCTTTCCGGTTTTCTCCATTGGTTTTCTCATTTGCGTATTACATCCACAAAGTGGCGCTTGTTGTGCTGCTTTGTTGTCGTGCATTCAACAGCAAATTAAAATTAAAATGACTTCACCGTCACAACTGCAGGTTGTACACAACGCTCAGTCTTCTTTCAAATCGAAAGTGTGGGTAAGTTTCGGTTTGGATTTTTGTTGATGACCTTGCAGCCAAACGGACTGGAGTCTAGCAGTACACATTTTTGTTTATTTTTCTCAATTTCAGTGAAGCTCTTATGATTACTCTCAGGTTCGTGTTACTCTATTCTATTAACCTATTGACGCC
>JACXGM010026380.1:0-14760 GCA_016801145.1 Umbra pygmaea
GGTGGATCTTAATTGGGGAGGACGGGCTCATATTACGCTCGGGACCGGAGTGAATGGAATGGTGCGCAACACACAAAACCCAGTGTTTTTTACTTTGCACACTGGTTTTTGTTCGTTGCGCACCATTCCATTCACTCCGGTCCCGAGCGTAATATGAGCCCGTCCTCCCCAATTAAGATCCACCGACCGCGGCTGTTCTGAACATACATCCATCAAAAGCCACATTGTGCAATCTTGTCTGGAAACGAAATGTTATGAATACGGGCAGACTTCCATGTAGCCTATATTATGCAGGTGCTGTCATAAACAGGCTATAATTAATAAAACTATTAATTTAGTACTATTCGTTCACGGTTATTAGATAGGCTAGTACAAATAAGTATTTTACTAACTGCTGTACTGCAGTAACGTTGTAGTCTTAAGTATTTGACCAACTGGTAGCCTATATTTTGTATAAGGTGTCAAGGATTATTAGCTACTGTCTGTGCATAAAAGTCTTATACTACTCTACGACTTGAAGTACATGCAGTTTCCAAAATATCAACGTATTTATAAATGGTCATATCTAAAAATTTGATGCTTTCTAGATTTCTCTCTGCTCTCAATTTTAAATTCGGATCTGATGAGTTAAGAGAGAAAAACTGTGAGGGTAATATCTGTTCCATTCCATAGAATATCATCTTTTCCAAAGAACGACATGATGATATGGATTTTTTTAAACATCATAAATATAAATCTCTTCCAGTGCCCCTGAATAGATTGGCATAGTTTTGGCAAAATCAGCACCAATCACCTTTTGAGACACACTACGTAGTGTCTCATAACTCCTTGCTAGCTCCTTGCTCCCCTGGGTCCTTATCTAAAGGGCCTTGACTACTCCTCTCTTCCTACCCCCTATAGGAGAGCCCTGGCTCTCAGACTAAGGCCATAGTGCAAGAAAGACAACAGGCCCTGCATTAGAAGACAGAAACCTCACTCTAACCCTAATATTCTATATCCTCACTCCTAACCCTAATATTCTACCTGTGCTCAATCTGTCTTAACTAATATACAGGATTACTTAATTTGCTTACCAACAGTATCAACATGGCTTATGCTGTGACAGCTCTTCCTGCTGAAATTTTATCAAACTTTCATAAAGTAGCAAATAAAGTGTCCGATAGAAGTAGGCAAAAGGGGCTGCAATATGCGTTCGAAGGCTATATTCAAGACATACGAAATGCAATGAACAGCAAGGCATTCAAATGAAATAGAGGCAATAGCATACTGTACCGGTCACAGTCAAAAAATGAACCACCAGCACCGCATATCCTACTAATCGAGACGCCGGCTGGGACTAACAATATCAAGGAGCAACACTGTTCATGCAAAGATGGGTAGGTCTTTATTCACTTTTATAATAGTTATTACAAAGCAAACAGACTACGCGAGTATAACGTTGTATTTATTAGCAGCGTGTGCTAGCTTATATCAACAACCGGAATATTAGGTAACATTAACGATAGCTGACACTCGTCAGGATTTGACTTCGGTTTTGGGAAGGGAAAAAAACGGACACCCCCCTCCAACCTCTCTGGGAAATGCGTATCTGTGTTACAAATGCCCCAGACACAACATGTAACCATATTTTTTATAAAACTACGACGGTAATGGCCTGCCGAGACCAAAAATATGAGACGCCTGTGTTAAAGTCAATGGAGCGCTGTGAAAAAGGGTCGGACCTCGGTTAGAGCTCGCTATTGGCTGCGCTGTGATTGGTCAATCTACATTCTAGGGTGTGGCTTAGCCAAAGGCGAAACTCGGTGCCAGAGTAACTTGCTGAGCAAATTCAAATTGTGCTCTCGCGAGAACTCTTGATTTCCAGGGTAGACAATCTAGCATCTCCAGTAGAAAAATGTTCACTAACAAAGTAATGTATTGTTAAAAATATTATAACTTTATTCACGTTATGTTTGGCCGTTCCCTGGAACTTACAGCAACTAGAGCAGTCTAAGATTATATGACGCCATTGACGGAAGACAAAATGAAATGTCCCGTGTCTTTGAATTATATTACAAATTTCTCTGTGTTTGAAAGTTGGTGGAAACATTTAGGATAAATGAAATATATATAATATAGGTATAGAGATATTTTTTTATGCAAAGTACGTTTTTTTATTGTTTTGGAAAACTACATATCGTCACCTTCCTAAAATAATCGCCTAAGTAATTTTTTGACAAAAAATATTTTCTTGCCTAAATCATCTCCTCATGGTTCTGGCCACCTCTGGTAAAATTGCCTACATCCTCAGTTGAACAGGTCATGTGATTCTACAACTTTAGTATAACTGCCTAAGTCAAGAGTGGTTGAATTTGGTTCCGTTTTTTGTGTTTTCTGAAAAATTTGAAAAAATGACAGAGGCGATTATTTTAGGAAGGTGATGATATTGTACCTTTAAGGCTACACGTCATATTTAGGGACCAGGGTAAAAGAGTGATCAGCTTGAATGCCAAGAAACCTTGCTTACTATTGTTTCAGTTGTTTCAAATTGAAGAAAGAAACTTGTATGCATGTAAATTGTTTTAACAGTTGCTGACCAAGTTGTCCAACCTTTAGTTTGGTGAAAGAGTCAGGTGTCGATTAATCAATAGCCAATAAATCAATGAAAAAACACATTTTTCATTGTTTCTTCTAAATCTTTGTCAAAAATGAAGATAGAAACTTCAAACTTGATGTACATTCTTCTAAGAGGAGGACCAAGTTGTCCAGCCTTTGGTTTGGTGAATAAGTTAGGTATTGATTGATGAATAGCCAGTAATTCAACGAAAAATACAATTTTTTTTGTGTTTCTTCAAAATCTTGGTCATAATTATAGGCAGAAACTTCTGACTTGAAGTACATTCTTCAAGAGGAGCTGACCAAGTTGTCCAAACTTTGGTTTGGTGAAAAAAGTAGGTATTGATTGATTAATAGCCAATAAATCTCAATAGCTGACCAAGTCTTGGGATGCTTTGCTGTTGACTTGACACCTCGCCATGTGTTCTAGCACTCGCCTTCCCCATACAAGCTTTTCTTCTGGGTGCTTTTTTGGAGTGTTTTCTCTTTCTCTCTCTCTCTTTGTGATTGATCCACATGTCTGTTACATCGCCTCTATGGAAAGCATCACTGAAACTTAGTCATGGCTGCTTCTGACCCGATGACAGCGGGAAGGCGGCGAGTGAGCCCATTTAACTGAGCCACAAGTTCTTCTGACCCAAGGACAGCGGGAAGGCTATGGAAGGAAAGGCAGTGGTGGGTCGGTTCAACCCTGTCGTGTGTCCTTCTGACCCGAGGACAGTGGGTGGGTTAATATTGATCATAGACACCTCAATTTTCATGAATGTTTTTAGCTGTTCTACTTTGTTTTGGTAACAAAGTTTTTCATAGTATTATTGTTACATTCTTTTGTTTTAAGGCCTTGGCCTCTGGTGTCTTGAGGAAAAAAAAATATTATAATTCAGCTCATCTGTATTGTTGGGTTTATGGTCTCTCATTTTCCTCTTGAAAATAGCCTATAGATTATCTATGGTGTTCAGGTCAGGCAAGTTGGCTGGTCAATCAAGCAGAGTAATACCATGGTCAGCAAACCAATTACCAGGCGTTTTGGCACTGTGGGCAGGTGACAAGTCTTGCTGGAAAAGAAAATGTTCAGCATCTCCATAAAGCTTGTCAGCTGATGGAAGCATCAAGTGCTCTAAAATATACTGGTAGACTGCTGCATTGACTATGGACATGATAAAACACAGTGGACCAAGGCTAGCAGATGACATGGCACACCAAAGCATCAGAGACTGTACACAACTTGGATTCTGTGCCTCTCCACTCTTCCTCCAGACTCTGGGACCCATTCAGCAATGACCTTCTGTGTCTTACCCTCCTCGTGGAGGGTGTCAATGAGTGTCTTCTGGACAACTGTCAAGTCAGCATTCTACCCTGTGATTGTGGTTGTGTTTACTGAATCAGACTGAGAGATTAAAGGCTCAGAAACCTTTTCAGGCGTTTTTAGTTAATTTGCTGATTAGAGTTATTCTCAGGTCCACATTTCTGTATTATAAATTCTTTATTCTAATATTTTGAAATACTGGATTTTTTTCCATGATCTGTAAATTGTAATAATCAAGATTGAAACTAAAAAATACTTGAAATATTTCACTTTTTGAATTAAATTACTTTTCCATGATATTATATATTTTTTAGAAGTACTTGTATAGTGCCCACACAGTCTTGTTCAATAGCAGACTTATTTTGGAATAGGCACCATTTTTATGATGTCATCATGTAGACGTCTCACAAAGTATTTTACAATATTTTTAAAATACAAAATACAATACACTCAAGTATGTATTTTGATACAAAATACTAAGCCATTTTCATTCAGCCTATCAAATACAAATGACAAAATACCATTTTGTATTTGAAGTAAGTATTGTAAATACATGTATCAAAAATACTGCCCATCCCCGAGTAATGTAATGCATAACCTTAACCCCAGTAACGTCATGCGTAACCTTAACCCTTATGCAGCATGTAATACATGAGTTTGCTGCTTCAGTGTATTTTTTTTAAATCGTGTCTTATACACAAATGTATCTCATGTCATGAACACAAAAAAATATTTTTTTGTGTGGATTTCACAAATTTCTAAAACCCAATTTGTGTCTTATTTCATGAAAACCTGTGATGTTTTGTTGCAATTTTTATGCCAGGCTAACAAATGGATTTTTTTAATCAATTCCCTTAATTTTATGTCCAATCTGATTTTTATTATTTCCCTCAACTGCTTTTTTTTATTATTTCACGTATCTAACCAGCAGATTTTATGTCCTTTGCAGGGAGTTCTACTTACATTTTCACTTGAAATACAATTGTATCCAAGCTCTTATAAGATTTTAAAGGAAATGAATGGATAAAACATCTGAGCCTCAGATTCTGAGGGAACAGATAAAAACGAAATGGATAAATAAAATTGAAGGAGCATTAACCTGGTTGTTTTTGTGCACCATGAGCCTTAGTAGGTTTCTGTTTGACACCATCATTTATAATAACGTAGTGAAGGGCTTATTGATAATTCTGCAGGCTTTCGTCAGGCATTTTTTTCAGATAAATACCCTAGATGGGTTGAACTGATTCGATGAGAAATCTTCACCCGGTAGAGGGTCTTGTGTTCCTGTTCAGGGCAGTTTCTCTTTCTCAGAGCCTCTGTGGTGCAGTGATATTTGGAGAGGACTCGGTGTAACATAACAAATGTAGCTATTTAGTAGCCTGGGAGCACAGTCGCTGTCCCCGTGACAGCATTGTTCATCCTCCGAACTGAGACATATTATATGATTGATTACATTCCTCCAACTGTTATTATTATTATATCTGCTATCAGTAAAATAGACTACGCTACAGTATTATTATGTATTTTAAACCTGCACTGTGTAATTTTTTTTATAAGTAAAATACAAAAACAGTGTTTTAGAAGTTGTAAACATTAGGAACTAGCATATTCGATCCAGGGGTTGAAAAAAACTTAAATAATACAAATGATAGACAATAGTAAAATAGCAATATCGAAATTTCACAATATCTAACTAGAAACTAATGAATATTATGGACAAAGGCAAGGCAACGCAAGGCAAGTTTATTTATATAGCACATTTCATACACAATGGCAATTCAAGGTGCTTTACATAAACAGGAAAAAATAGAAATTTAAAACAGATAAAATTAAAGCAATTAAAATAAAAGTGAGAAACAGTTAGAAAAATTGTACAAAATACAAATGTTGTTGCTGTT
This sequence comes from Umbra pygmaea, assembly GCA_016801145.1. NCBI lineage: Eukaryota > Metazoa > Chordata > Actinopteri > Esociformes > Umbridae > Umbra > Umbra pygmaea. The sequence goes on from JACXGM010026380.1 coordinate 5,800, forward strand.
TTAATGCAGTTCTGCTTTGACACTAGATGGCGACCTGTTAACACTGTATTCATTAAGTGTTTTGGCCTGGTTTTGGCATGTTGAATGGCTCCATGTCTCCTCAATTTACATCATAGAGATGGTTAGAAGACTCAACCGGAAGAACGTGTTCTACCACGGACATGACCATTGAAGGCCTCCGCCATTTTAATGTAGTCAACTGGGTTGGACTTCCAAATGCATTGGCTCACACCTCGTTCCCTTTTTACTTATATGTAGTAAATAAAATAAATAAAACAAAATTGTTATCACACCATAATTCAAATCTATGGCTGTTGTTGTTTATAGTTCTAATTCTCAGGTATCTTAAAATGTAGCCGTTACTGAATTAATGTAGCTTACTATTATTATCCAGATAAGCCTATGGGGTAGCAACTAATATTATCTAGTAGCTTATGGTTAATGAGTTATGGGACAACTTAACTTTCTGAATCTTACAAAAAATACAATATGGAATCTAGCAAGATGGCCAATTACGAATAATTCACATTGGGATCAATGCGCAATTATAAAAATTAAAGCTGCATCATGTAACGTTTCATTCTTGCATTCTTTTGTCGTGTCGGCCCAAATTTTATGAAAAAAATATCATTAGCCTATATACTAGCTATATATAGGATAGCCTATGTGTGTGTGTTTTACTGAACACAGGAATAATACAGGGAAAATATAGCCTAACCAATTTTCGAAAATAATAATATGCATTTATTGTTATGTGATTCTTCGATGTTGCTATAGCTACTTTTGTATGCATTTTTCTTCTAACGTTTACCTGTCCTAAAACGAAAAAGTTACTTTTTCAAAAAAGTTACATAATTCAGGTTTAACTCAACATAATAAAATGATTCGACTATGCTAATCTTATTGTGCGTCCAGCCAATCAAGCTTAAAGTTTACTTTCAACCTGTCTGGTATAGCCTTAATAGGAGACAGTTTATTTTTGCCTGATCAGTAAATGTCTGTATTTGGATTATTTTTTGACTGAAAATAAGCCTGCCCTGTGGACACAAGCTCTGACATCACAGATTTACGCACTGCTGAGGATCAGAGAGGCTGGTCCTGGCTTTGCAGGGGAGATCCTGCCCGTCACTCTGAATCGTGAGTCCATGGAGAATCACCTTTTCCCCATGTTGTCCTGTGCGTAAAAGTGGGCACAGTGTCTCTAACCTACGTTCCGAGAACGGGGAAAGAAAACGATTAACAGCTTTTTACTGGCATGAAAAAGGAACGCCGCATTTCAAGGTTTTTCTAAATTTTACTTGGGAGATTATCCAGGGTTCGGCTACGTGCCTCTTTGCCTATTTGGGTCACCTGCTTATCTCCAATGCGCATTTGTTATTCTACATTTCTGGCGTGTGGAATTAATATTTTCAGATTTGCATACCGGATTGAAAGTTGTAACAATTTAATGTATCATGGATCAGGTTTTCTTTGCAAAATCAGAGTTGATGCTCGGTTAGACATCCTATAGATTGGGACACTACAGGCTACCATCAAACCAGCGCAACATCTAGTGATGGCCAATTATTCCATGGATGGACCGTTGCGGGATGACTTAAACAAGATCTCTGACGAGGAGCTCTCCAGGCTCGGCAAGGACGAGCTGATCAGGAGGCTACGGAGAGCAGATAACGAGAAAATGAACCTAATGGTCGAGCACGGGAACATGATAAAGGACGTGAACCGAAGATTACAGGTCCATCTTCACGAGATCCGCAGCCTCAAGGAAATAAACAAGAAGCTTCAGGATGACAACCTCGAGCTTCGGGAACTCTGCTGTTTCTTGGACGACGACCGGCAGAAGGGCAAAAAGCTGTCCCGGGAGTGGCAACGTTTCGGCCGCTACACCGCAGGCGTGATGTGGAAGGATGTCAGCGTGTACCAGCAGAAGCTAAAGGAGCTGGAAGCAAACCAGGACTCTGTAATGCGGGAAAACCTGGAAATGAAGGAGATCATTCTGATGCTGGATGAAGAGAGAAACGGAGCCGGGTCACGGAGCTCCATAGATTCCCAGTCTAGCCTGACAAACCTAAACGGCGGGACGGGTACGGTACGGGATGTCGGGGACGGGAGTAGCACCTCTAGCACAGGCAGTGCCGGTAGTCCTGACCACCACCAGAACCACATACACAAGCCGACAGAGAATAAGACTGCATCCTTGCGGAGGTCTATGGATGATCTATCATCGTCCAACATCCACAGGAACATACCCAATGGGTTGAATGGTGAGTGCACATTATTATTTATAGAAACTGATGTTTTATGTTCCCGTGTGCTAACATGGTCCAGCAGTGTGAGCCCCTGGCTGTAGCGAAGAGGAAACTACTACTGCAGGGAGGGTTGAAATCCTATTTATCCATATTCACTAAAAGGTCCAATAAGACAAACAATGACACGAAATATGAAAATCATGACCTTATCCATGTTTAATTTGTTATAGGCCTTTAATATATACATATTTGGTAGCTGGCATAGTTATACACTTTCAATACAATGAATCATAGCTGTATTGAGTAGGCTGCACTATTCAGCTGTAGCTGGTATGTGAGTAAGGACAATGTGAATGAGAGATCTATAGTCAAGTAAACCAGTTATTTGGAGGTGTGCGACACTGGTTTAACTTGAAATGCTGTCTAAAATGACATAACTGGTAGGTTCTTGAGATAAGAGAATTTATCAAATGTACTTGGACCAGTATTTAGCAGTGTGTTAGCAGCACATGCCTTTTTGACCAAGTTGCAATTGCAAATAAGAATAATTTCTCAATCGGATTACCAGGTAAAACATGGTCAATTTAAAAAAGGAATAAAACCCAATTTTGAAGCAACCTAGAATTCTACACGTCCACATGGGCCCTTCACTCACATCTGTAGAGACTTCTACCTCAACAGCCTAATATAAAAGGAGTTAGACAAGTTTTGGACACGCCCAAGTCATGCCCTCCTGACCTGTGATTGGAGACATTGTAAATCAGATAAGGGCTGATCAACCCCGAAACCAGAGAGTTTTCAAAACAATGTCCCTTTTATCTTTGGTTTTGTTTAGCATTTCAAACTGATCTCGGGACACTGAACTAAATATTGCACTGTATCTTCAGTCACATCCTAAGGTAGACAGCATAGATGCTTATCTGTTACTTCATGGCAGCTAATATGTAAAACACAAAAATGTGTGGGTGGGTATTGATATCTAAAGGAAAAGGAAGGACATACAGAAGGCGGATGTGGATGTAGCTAATTTACCACCCTCAGAACCTTTCCAAACATCCTAACCGCAAAGGTACTTCAAAGAAAACCTCAGGATAGAAGGCATTCATGAACGAGGACAAAGAGAGATGCACCGTACTGTATAGGTTATACTTTCTGTCTCATTTACCAACTAGCAAAAGTGAACTTATAGTTAATTTTAGCAAGGATGAAAGCAGAGTTCATGTTGAACGTTATAGATACAGTAGGTGCTTACATTGAAAAGGTGATTTTTACCCATAGAGTCCAAATGGGCTTGAACTGAAATAGACTATACTGGAACTCGAGGCGTCACTAGTACATTATTTACTGAAATGACTGGAAGTAGACTACAACTAGACTGTGTACATTCATCTTTACCCACATACACACAGTGTGTGCCTCCAAGGCAGTGTGTGTTAGTGTCAGGAGTGTGTGTGCGCTTTGCGGCGTGAAGGGATGTTTGCTCTGCGGTTTGTAGGGAAACCATTAAACACATGGGGTGAAATGCTAGCGCAGCACTTCTGCTGTCCTATGAGGACCAAATACTCACAGAGTCACTGTAGAGCTTAGGAGGAGGAAGGCTCTAGCTGCTGTATGCGGTGAGTGGGTACTAGTAAAATACCATAGAACACCTGTAGCATGTCATTAAAGCAGGTAGTTTTACTGAAGCTACACTTTAAAATGCACCAGAAGGACTTTACTGAATTGTCCATTGGTGGTTCAAGGGGTTGTGGGAGGGTGGTACATAGAGGTGTCACCAATGCTGTCACAGACTCATCCATCATAGTCGTGGCGTTTAGTTCTTAAAGGCAAAGATGGCCGCCAACATGTTGATGGTGATAGCTTGATGGTGACAGTGTCCTGTCCTGGACAGATGGTGTTCCTCTAATTACCTCAACTTTGTCCTGCATGGTAGAACTAATAAGGATTATTTCACTAAACCGGCATCCCAAACCGAAACATATTATCCATATAGTTCACTACTTTTCACAGGGTCCATGAATGTTCTGGGAAAAAACAAAACCTGTGCACTGTATAGGGAACAGAGGGCTACTTGGGGCACAGACTAATTGTCGTCCTGCGCACAGCGTCCGGCGGGGCGGGGGCAATGCGGTGCTAATTCGCCTCAGCAAGTCGCCTCAGCAAGTCACCTCAGCAAGTCGCCTCATTTAATTGAAAACTGCGCTCTGCAAACTGACCATAGGTTGTCTTCTTAAGCAGGCCAGACCCAGTTGGTCAGTCTGGGTTTTCTCTTTTAGACAAGGCCTGGTAAACATCACAGAAATTCAGTTCTTTGTTGAAGAGTTGAAAGGAGCCAGTCTCCTAATGGATCTTTCCTATAAACCAGCTAAAGTCTTTATCTTATCTTAGAAATGCACTTAAACTCCCCCTCCTATACAACATCTATCTGCTCTCTACTTCCTTCGCCCTTCTTTACAGCAGGTGATCTACGCCGTGTCCCATATGCCAATTATTAACGGTACAGACGTTTGGCTGGACAATAGAGTCAGTATGACCTTATGTTAGGCTCTTCAGTTCATGATCAATGTATCAATGTATCCTAATGCCACTCTATTTACCAGTGTACATAGTTGACTACTTTTGACCAGGACCCATCGAGCCCTTGTTTAATATTAGTGTGCTTATCGTTCCATTTGGGGCACATGGAGTGTGTGAGTGTGAAGTGTCAGACCTTTGACTGGCTGGTGGTTGCTGTAACAAAGCCTTCATTAATGTGGGCATACAGCCCTGCATGTGGCCTTAGGTTATTAATACTCTGCTGGACAAGTTGTATTGATCGCAGTGCACTGATCTGTGAGGAATAACGCAGCCTGGTTCTAGCACAGATTGCTCACTCCCTGACTGGCTGTTGTATTCTGTCCATTGTCCCATTGTCACTGGCTACAAACTTATTGTTATGCCCCATGATGTATAATATGACCATTTAATAAACAAAGCTATATTTTCCTGGTTAATATTCCTCAATTAAATAAATACAATATAATGAACCATGTTATCACTTTTAATAGCCTAAAATTAGCTTTTTCTGTCTGCTTCGGTTGACGTTGAAAAATCAGTAACGTCATGTCACACAAATCATTCTACCACAAACACAAGTATGTCCACCGATATTCTGAGTGTGGTGTAGAATACACAGTGGGAGGGCGTGTTGCTGCCAATTAAAGATTTACAGCCTATTTATTGGTTCCTTCTGCTCACTGGCCTGTTAAATCAGCCTCTGAGGCCAGGGCAATGAGGTGGCAATGAGGTGCCACAGTCCATTTTACGCTGCACTTTTATTTATTACACCAGGCCAATGTTGGAGTGCTGCTCCATTGCCCACTTACTGCCGTACAGCTTTTCCTCATACTTACACTTATTATTTACATACAAATTCAATGATAACTAGGAATAATACATAATAATAATTAGCAATGCAGTGATAACTCTTATCCTGTTTGGAGACAGGGTAGGTGAGAGTGATGTTGACTTTGGCGGAGACACCGGCCGTAAAATGTGGAGGTGTGGAACTGAAACCAGCAGACCGGGCTGGGTTGGTCTCGTGACCAGACCTCCATTAGGCCACAATCACCATTATTCACTAACAATGGGCTTTGAATGGCCTGTAGGGTATTATGGGGGTCATGGGTTCTGGTTGTTGTTGGGACTCTTGTGGTTGGGTTCGGTTGGCTTAACCCTCGGTTTGGTGCCGGGCGCTGTGGGGCTGTGTGCGGCGCTGTCTCTGGGGCTCTATGGGTCTGTAAGAGTCTTTGTTCAGCCGTCACTGTTGTGTTCAAATGATGTGCCCTGCTTCCCAGCTGCCCTTCTCCTCCTCAACCCCCCCACCCAGAAACTTTTATCAATGGGTCTCTCCTTCTCACTCGCCTGCTCAGTCATTTACTCATATTCACCCCCCCCTCGCCTGCCTCGCTCATCCTGTTGCACTTGTTCCCTCTCTCTATCAAACTCTAACCCCCCACCCCAGTACCTCTCCCTCTTTTCCCTGCTTGCCTGGTCTTTATTCCCCCACAGCCTGAAGCCTTAGTGCTGCAGAACACAAGAGGGACAGAGCACAAATGCCTGACTTTTAAAAGGGGTTATCGGTGAATGTGGCTTCCCCTCCTGGGTCATTGTGGTAACTGTCCCCCTCCTGGGTCAGTGTGGTAACTGTCTCCCTCCTGGGTCAGTGTGGTAACTGTCTCCCTCCTGGGTCAGTGTGGTAACTGTCTCCCTCCTGGGTCAGTGTGGTAACTGTCTCCCTCCTGGGTCAGTGTTGTAACTGTCTCCCTCCTGGGTCAGTGTTGTAACTGTCTCCCTCCTGGGTCAGTGTGGTAACTGTCTCTCTGGCTAGCTGCCATAGAGTTAGAGAGGTCTCAATCCATGGCACCTTACCTGGATGTATTCTAGTACACCATGTATTAAACTAGAAAGTTAAGGAAATGCCATGTTTATACCCTGAACATTTCTGTATACTTCTGTACAGCCATAACCATATTTCACCATGATATTTCTTAAATGACGGTGCTCTTTGTACATTCCGCAAAAACTTTCTCTCAGGTAACAGTACAGTTGCTGTTATACATTGGCGGGCTTTGATTTTGAATCCTGCTAACTTCAGTTAACATACATACCGGACATAGGAGACATTCTCTTCATAACTCCCCTAGTCATAACAGTCCTTTAGTCCTGGAATGTAATCAGGTAGTGTAGGTCACATTCCATTTTGGTATTCGGTACATCTGCAGTTTTGCAGCGTTTTAATGCCGAGTTTTGGAAGACACTGTAAGTAATCTGTATTCGATCCTGCACTTTGAGTTAGCTAGCATGCTCAGCTGCATCTGTGCATTATTGAACCCCTTTGGTAGGTGCAATATCTGTGACAAATGTGAATATTCACTCACTGTCCAGTTTGTCACCAACACACATGTAGTACCTGGACAGAATATTTTGCCAACAGAACAGCCTGAATTATTTGGTGCATGTATTCTACAAGGTGCTAAAGATGTCCCACAAGTGTGTTGAACCATACTGATTCGGCGACATCACCCAGTTGCTGCAACGTTTTTTTAAGGCCCTCAATCACCTTAAACGACAAGCAAAATCAACCTAGGTTTCAATAACACATGGGTAACGAGTCGACCATTCTTAGGGATATGTTGACATGCTAATCGATACGGACAGTTTTATTGCGAACTGATAATTACCTTACAACGCTAGTTGTGAGGGCATAGTTGAAGTCAAAATAAATCGCTATTTTATAACACTCCAAATAGCTTCACACTTACATGGTAGTATAATGAGGGTCACTACATGCAAACCGAAGCATTGAGAATGTTGTAAGTGTACAGACAGTTTATAACAAATATAGTTTAAAAGACCATACGCTATATATTGGCAAAACAGTCTAGACCAGTCGAACCAAACACAATTTGCTCAATATATCAAAAATCGCTTCGACGTAAAACAACTTGTCTAGTGTACTTACTCGGTAGATAATTGTCGATCTGGTCCCTCCGGTATGGGTCGCCGCTTTCAATTTACTTATTTTTGGAACATGGAAAAAAGTATAGCCCTGTTATCAGAGAGGGGAAATCTTCAGACTGTACACAACACTGCATCTCTTGACGGTGTCGCGATGCAACAGGTCCCACTTCGTGCAACACATGCACTCCTGTTCAGTGTCCATAGCTTCACAATATCCGCAGGTACACCACCAGGTTTCCGAAGTACGAGGCTGTGTTGCGGCGTTGAGAACCGCTAGCTCTCTCTCTCTCGTAGCCCCTGCATGGAGCTAATGCAGCTCGTCCGGCGCTAGCTATGGGCAAGACTCAAGCTATTCGGAGTGTTATAAAATAGCGATTTATTTTGACTTCAATTATGCCCTCACAGCTAGCGTTGTAAGGGATAGTTTGCAATAAAACTGGCCGTATCGATTAGCATGTCAACATATCCCTAAGAATGGTTATTGACACCCAGGTTGCCGGAGTTGTCCTTTAAGGCTCTGAATCACAGCTGCGTTATTGGGGGCATGTGATCTTATCCCATTGGGTACATACCGACAATGCCCAGGGCGTTAGCAGAGGGTGCCGGCTGGGGCAGAGACCTGGGTGACAGGGAGCACAACATGGTCTTGTCATGCTATAGCGATTCCTTGTGGCAGGTCGGTGCCTGTGAGCTCAATGGTGATTTTTGGCCATGGAATGTATTCTCCTCATGTGAGTAACTAGGTAATTAGGGCACTGTTTTGTTTGACCATTTTACCAATACTGAAAATGTCAAGTCATGTCTGCATTGCTGAATATAGCTAGCTACGGCAAGGTGACTCTCTTTAGGAGCTATGTCATCCTTTGTACCTGAATGTAAGGTGTCACCATATATCACTGTGAAGCTTCAGAATAAAACATCTTTAGATTCATATGAAACATATATAAATGCCTACGATGGGCCTCAATACTAGTGTCAATATTAATTCTACATCTGAATTTGTTTTCCAGCCAAATGGCAATCATGCCAGTGTGATCCTGTGTGAGAACATGGTGAACACGGTCACACTGATTAAAGTAGAGGACTGCAAATAGTGTGTTGTTGTTTTCCTCCGTCTGAGCTGACGAAATCTGATAAGCCTTGCTAACACACACACACACACACACACACACACACACACACACACACACACACACACACACACACACAC
>JACXGM010026381.1:0-14899 GCA_016801145.1 Umbra pygmaea
TATGACATTATGTTAGGAAAGTGTTTATTGTCTCAGACAGTTCTATTTCATTAAATAACCCACATTATAGACACATTACAATTATCAACCCGTTTCTAAACTATGCAGTTTGTGATGAAGGATGTGAATAGTTCAGTCCGTTTACAGAAGCGTCTGTCTGATCATGGTGGAATTAAGACTGTTGTGTGCCATAATTAAAATTGCCAGCAGGTGTCACTGTCGAGTCAAGGTTTCGAAACGTTTCACGACGCCTCGAATCAAATGTAACGGATTTAACTGTCAAAGTAGAAGTGTCGAAACGTTTCACGAAGCCTCGACACAAATGTTTCAATTGTATCAAATGTTTCAAATGCCTCGTTTTGACCATCACTAATAGTAATAGCATTGAGACAAATGCGAAGGGAAAATAAATGAGGGTTTAATATAAACTCTTCAAGAAAGCAAAACTGCCACGAGGGGCAAGACAGTAAATAATATAACACGCTAAACTCCAACACACACATGTAAGAACAGGGCATAGTATCCACAATGAGCGACAGCTGCCTGCACTCACAAACAAACATATATAGGTATATAGGAGGATAATTACTGAGTGCAGGCAGCTGTGAAGGCAATTACACACTCTGATAGGTTAACTAAAGTCATGTGACCTGAACTGAAGCGGGAACAACTAACAGGACACATCGGGGAGTCATCTAAACAATACTAACAAACCACACACATGTACGATCCCCTTAGGGGGGATCATTACAGTACCCTCGTCAACGGACTGGGACTCCACCTACAGCTACCGTGGTGTTCCCGAAAAATATCTTCGGGGGGCACGAGCGGACGGAGGACGAGAGAGAGGAGCAGGAGCAGCAGGTCAGAGGGGATGACAAGGATGAGGACTATGTCTTAATCTGCTGGGAGTCGGACCAGGAAGTGGCAGAGGAGGAGGAAGGTGAGGGAGACATTGATCTCCAGAGTGCACACCCTAGTTGGCTAGAGGCGTGCCTTAACTCCACTCTAGCAGCCAGCCGCCCTAGTCAGCTAGAGTCTCCCTCACCGCCTGTGCTACTCGACCTGCAGGACCCTCCTCTGTCTGAACTAGTTACACCAGAGTCCTGGAAGTCCATCATGGAACGCCTAGGGGTTGCTGTGAGTCTAACCTCTGGCTACCACCCTCAATCCAACGGTCAGGCGGAGAGGGCTAACCAGGAGTTCGGGAGGTTTCTCAGGTCCTATTGCCGAGACCACCAGGGAAATTGGGCTGATATTCTGCTGTGGGCGGAATATGCATTGAACTCCTGGAGACATTCTTCCACTAACCTGACTCCCTTTCAATGCGTCCTAGGTTTTCAACCCACCCTGGCACCCTAGCCGGTCTCAGATACCCGCGGGGGATGACTGGTTTAAGAGCGCAGAAGATTTGTGGAATGCTGCCCACACGCGCCTCCAGCGCACAGTCCGTCGGCACAGGTTCCAAGCGGACAGACACCAGATGGCGGCACCTGAGTTATGACCTGGGGATCGGGTCTGGGTCTCCACGCTGGACATGACCCTTGGAACTCCGTGCCGGAAGTTGTTTCCCCGGTTCATTGGTCACTTCCCTGTCCTACGTCAGGTTAATGAGGTCTCCTACACCATTCAGCTGCCTAGTTATTTGTGACTTTCACCGACATTACATGTCTCTCTCCTCAGACCGGCTGTCCGGGGTCCCCTGGACAATGACGTGCTAAGGGTGCTGCTCCTCCTCCTCCATCTATCGGTGGTGAAACGGCATACTCGGTGCGTGAACTTGTGGATTCCAGGAGACGAACTGGTCGTCTACAATATCTGGTGGACTGGGGGGGATACGGCCCGGAGGAGCGCAGTTGGATCCCCACATGGGACGTCCCAAATCCCTCCCTCTGTGCTGATTTCCATCGCCGGCGTCTTGACCATCCTGGCCCTTGTCCACAAGGGCGTCCCCACTCCGTTCCTTCCTCGTCAGCGGCTGGAGTCGCTTCTAAGGGGGGGGGGGGGTACTGTAGTATTCATCCCAGTTACTTGTCACACACTAGCCAACAGCATAGAGCACTGTATTGCCCTGCTGGTTTGCTTCTAAAGCTAAGCAGGGTTGGGCCTGGTTAGTCCCTGGATGGGAGACCAGTGCTGCTGGAAGTGGTGTTGGAGGACCAGTAGGGGGCACTCTTCCCTCTGGTCTAAATATCTTTCCCAATGCCCCAGGGCAGTGATGGGGACTTCTGCCCTACGTAGGTTGCCGTCTTTCGGATGGGACCTTAAACGGGTGTCCTGACTCTCTGTGGTCATTAAAAATCCCATGGCACTTATCGTAGAAGTAGGGGTGTTAACCCCGGTGTCATGGCCAAATTGCCAACCAGGCTTCACTTCAATCATGGCCACCTAATCATCCCCCTCCTTCTTAATTGTCATAAATAACTACTCACCTTTCCACCTGATAGCTGATGTGTGGTGAGCTTTCTGGCGCAAAATGGCTGCCGTGCATTAACCAAGTGGGTGCTACACATTGGTGGTGGATGAGGTGGGCTTTCCCCCCTCACTGTATAAAGCGCTTTGGGTTCCTTGGAAGAAAAGCGCTATATAAGTTAAATGCATTATTATTATGATTTCATTATTATTACACACAGTGTTCTATGTCTCCTGAGTACTAGGTTTTGTGCCTCTGGCATTCTTTATGTTCTGTTATCTCCCTGAGTGTATTATAGAATCTGCCCAATAGGTTGCGCACGAGGTGCGTGTTGTAGTTTTCTTTATGCTGTTTTATGCATGCAGGTGTTTTCCATTAGATAATTATTAGGACTCCCTGTAAGGGTATTTAAGCCTGTTTTATGTTTAGCTCAATGTGAAGTATTTCACTCTCTTACCTGTACGTGACGTTACTGCTGTAGATCAATATCGCTGTCTCTGTTACTTAGTTGAGCATTAAATCTCCTGATCTGCATCTGCCTCCTGCCTATTTTATAAATGTGACAATAGCTTTCTCAAGTCTGTATAAAAACATTAGCCTACTTTATAATTATAGGCCTATATGATTAGTGTAGCCATTAGTTTGTGAGCAAAAAAAGAAACAGGCTCAGTCCAAAAAGTGTGGAAAAAATAGTGTTCCTTAATTAAAATATTTGAGTGTTCCCTATCCCACATACTCCCTGGCCATAGTTACACAAGCACACACAACTTGTGCCATATTTTCCCAACACTCCCTCTGTTTCCTCACTCTCCCCAATAACCAATAATACAATACACAAATGAATCAGTCTTGATATGTAAAAAAAATGATATCCCATTGTTAGTTTACGTGTTGCACTATGTTTGTGTGTGGGAAGGGGATAGGTGCATACACTAGATTTATTTCACTCACTTAAAGCCTCTTGTACTATCTAGCTGGGATAATTTACATGCAGCATTGGCACTTCACCAGGCGAGGTCGTTGTTCATGATGCTTCAAGTAATGAACTCATTTTCAAACCAATTCTTCTAATTGGTTCAGTGCTTCACCAAAGCTTAATTTGCCCCTCACTAGTTATCAGTTTGCTGAGGCATTTAGCTACTTTATATGAAAACAACGCTATAAGTCCTGACTTTATTATTTTTCATTTGGACGTTCTAACAGAACGTGTGTTTCAGTTAGCGGCACACATGGACACAGATGTCGACCGTCTGGTTTTTCATAGTTTGGAGAAAGTGGCCCATTTTCTCAACACGGTCGCTAACGTTAATCACACACATAGCATTCTAATTCCTCCAGTCTATAAGCAGCTTCCCTTAAGGAACTCGACAGGCAAACGTTAAACTGAACGTTTACCTGTCGAGTTCGCCATTGCTAACCAATGCTTTTTGGTGGGGAAAAACCATGTAGATTCGACCAATGCAATATAATGCTAAACAACCAATGGGCAGAAGTTGACACCTTAAGACACAGCCCCTCCTCATTTGCATAATGAGGCAGTATTGCATACATAAATGTAAAAAGGACAGGCAGTAATAAATAGCGTTGAAGAAATGAATAGGGTAAAAAAAACAAAGGAAGAAAAAATAGACAAAAATATTATAATATACACATAAATACATACAATTAAAAAATAAATAATTAATAAATAAAGTTAAAGATTATAACGGACAATAAATAAATAAGGTAATTATTACAAAGTTGAATAAATAAAAAAGCAAATTAAAAGAGATATATACATTTATGTCTCATTGTATAATTTAATTACTGCCTACATTTATTTATTTACTGTATTTTTTGTGCATTTAATCGTGTGCTTATTTTTTTTGGAGCATTTATTTATTTATATATTGATTTCTTATTTTGCAGACTTGGTCCTCCATAACTGTTTTGCTGTCAAATGTTTATCATGTGAAGCACTTTGTGACTTTGTCTGTAAAAGGTCCTATATCAAGTAAATATATTATTATTATTATTATTAAAACTAAATGCATGTCAACTGCCATCTGCCCATACCCGCCAACCTGACTAGCATCTCCACTCTGGATGGGTATAAACTGGAATATGTGGACAACTACAAATAACTAGGTGTCTGGTTAGACTGCTCACTTTCATTCCAGTTACACATCAACAATCTCCAATCTAAAAATAAATCTAGAATTGTGTTTTTTTTCTGCAACCAGGACTCCTTCATCTATGCTGCCAAACACACTGTGGGTAAAACTGACTATCCTTGACTTAAAAAGGTTAAACTGCCACCCTTCTTAAAAGGTTCGACATAGTCTATAATAATGCCATCTGGTTTGTCACCAATGCCCCATTTAACACCCAACACTGCGACCTACTGTATATGCACTAGCGGGCTGGCCCTCATTACACACTCTTTCGCCTGACCCACTGGTATCACCTCATATATAAATCAATTCTAAAACAAAATCTCTGTACCTAGACACTCTTCTCACCATTGCCTTACCCACTGTAATCTGGACTCGCACAGGTACATCTATCTAGCCACCCCAAAAGCCCACACCTTCTTTTGCCAAAACTCCTTCCAGTTCGCTGTAGCTAATGACTGCACTGAGCTACAGAAGATTCTGAAACTCGTGACCGCCGTCCCCCTCACATCCTTTAAATCCCAATAATCAGAGCTTCTGTGATCATTGCTGACCCTTCCCTCTCACATGTACACTACCTCATCTGCTTTTGCCCCATGGTGCTTTTGGACGCACTGATTTGCACAGTGATTTATTTACAGTATCTTATTTTTCATCTGTAATTTGCACAATATTAATTTACACAGTTATTCCCATATGTGGTTCCACATGGAAAACTCATGCAAATATATATGTACATATATGTATAGGATTCCTCAACATATATGTACATATGTGTCCTGAATATGTTCATAAAATATATAACTTGCACTTCTCACAATATCGTAATACATTGCATATATTTTAACATGTAATATTGTATGTTAAAATAATGAAATATTTGAATATGCAGTATTTTAAGCATTTCTTATCAACACATCATGGAATAAACCTTCAAGACATTATTTTCATGAGAATCTCCTTGTTTTTGTGAGTTTATAACTATTGTTGGCAATGGAACAAACCAAATATAACCACCAGTTTAGGCCATATTGCATTACATTGACTACTGTGATAAAGACAATTATTAGCTTATACAAACAAGAGTCAAAATCTTTAAATTGTACAATATATATTAGCACAATTTTAATAAAATGCATTGTAAGCCAAGAAACAACTCGATATGGTCAGTCATCTTCATTTAATAAGGACCTTATTTCACAGTATAATACAACTGCCATTGTGTCACAATCTACTGGAATGTTTACTAAACACACCAAGGTTTTGACTTTAGTCATTGTTAAGCAGCATATAGCACCTTTTTCAGTTTGAGTATAATGATCCACTTTTTACTCCAATTTTCAAAAGAGACTTATTATGAAAACAACATGAATGCTATTCCTCTGCAAAAGTACTTCAAAGATACAACTATATGATAGAATAAACACATGACAGGAAACAATACAAATGCAAATGTATATGCATATTTCCACCTATAATTTTGTCATATATGTCAATATATTTACATACAGCGGGTGAAATAAGTATTGAACACGTCACAATTTTTCTCAGTAAATATATTTCCAAAGGTGCTATTGACATGAAATTTTCACCAGATGTTGGTAACCAATCCATACATACAAGCAAAACCAAAACAAATAAGTTCAGAAATTAAGTTATGTGTAATAATGTGAAATGACACAGGGAAAAAGTATTGAACATGCTTAATTTAATATTTTGTTCATAAGTCTTTGATGGTAATGACAGCTTCAAGACGCTTTCTGTATGGAGAAACCAGTCGCATGCATTGCTCTGGTGTGATTTTGGGCCAATCTTCCACACAAACAGTCTTAAAATCTTGAAGGTTACGTGGGCCTCTTCTATGAATCTTGATCTTCATTTCTTTCCATAGATTTTCAATGGGATTTAAGTCAGGTGAATGGCTGGGCCATTCTAGCAGCTTCATTTTCTTTCTTTGAAACCAATTGAGAGTTTCCTTGGCTGTGTGTTTGGGATCATTATCTTTAGGAAATGTCCACCCTTGTTTCATCTTCATCATCCTGGTAGATGGCAGCAGATTTTTGTCAAGAATGTCTTGGTACATTTCCCCATTCATCCTTCCTTCAATTATGTGAAGTTTGCCAGTACCATTGCTGAAAAGCAGGCCCACACCATGATGTTCCCACCTCAAAACTTCACTGTTGGTATGGTGTTTTTAGGGTTATGTGCAGTGGCATTCAGTGCCATCCTCCAAACATGGTGTGTATTATGGCATCCAAACAGTTCAATTTTGCTCTCATCTGACCACACTATATTCTCCAAGTATTTTACTGGCTTTTCCAAATGTTGTGCAGTAAACTTTAAATGAGCTTCAACATGCATTTTTTTCAGCAATGGTGTCTACCATGGCAATGGAGTGCATTACTTAGTGTTTTCTTTGAGACAACAGTACCTGCTAACTGTACGTCTTCTTGAAGAGTAGTCCTTGGCTCTTGGACAACTCTTCTGATTATCGTTTTCACTCCTCTGTCAGAAATCTTGCGAGGAGCACCTGGTGGAGGCAAATTTATGGTGTAATGGTTGTCTTTCCACTTCCGTATTATGGCCCCAACAGTGCTCACTGGAACATTCAGATGCTTAGAAATGCGCCTATAACCAATGCCATCGTTATGTTTTGCAACAATTAGGTTGTGAAGGTCTTGAGACAGCTCTTTGCTTTTACCCATCATGAGATGTGTCTTGTGTGACACCTTGGCAATGAGACCTTTTTGTAGGCCATCAGTTGGGACTGAACCAGCTGATATCAATTTGCACTGACAGGGGGCTGGATTGCTTTTTAATTACTGATGGTTTTCAGCTGTTGTCTTGGATTTCCATGTCTTTTTGCACCTACCTATTTTTACATGTTCAATACTTTTTCCCTGTGTCATTTCACATTATTACACATAACTTAATTTCTGAACTTATTTGTTTAGGTTTTTTTTATGTATAGATCACTTGGGTTGTAACCAACATCCAGTGAAAATTCCGTATCAATAGCACATTTGTAAATATATTTACTGAGAAAAATGGTGACGTGTTCAATAATTATTTCACCAGCTGTATATTTTAGACATAACATATTTGAAAACGGCCAAAATCGAATATGTAAATATAAGTATGAAATGTATGGCCATATAATACATATATTTGTATATGTTTAAAAAATATATAGCTACATATAAAAATATATGTTTTTGTAATATATACTTCGGTGTGGGTAATTTACTCCTTTGTATTTGCCTGCCACTTTACATACCAATTGATCTACCTCTCAAACTCTGTTGCACTAATTGTACATATACTTACATCATTTATCTTGTAATTTTGATTGTTTTTTATACTTGCAATTCATGTGTAATTTGTGTAATTCATGTGTAACTTTGTCTCATCTTGCACTGTACAACGTTATCTTGACCAGGTGGCAATTTTAAATGAGAAATTGTTATCAACGTGCCCTCCTGGTTAAATATTGGTTAAATTAAAAAATAAGGTGTTCAAACTTGAGAAGATAATCACAGTAGTAGTACAAACAATGCAAATCGACTGATGAAAAGTAACTCAAAGCAATTGAAAAATGCAGCAATGCCTCATGCCTGCTAGCTCCCTGTAATGTTTCAGGTAAAGTGCGTATTGGTAATGCTTTATCATTTATAAAAGCTCAGCAAAGTCTAGCATAGCCACATAAGCCTCAAAGCCAACAAAACACAGCCGCTGTTTGAAATGACGTTGGGTATGAAGCATTTTACTTTGTCTTTTACCAGTGCGACTGTTATTCTAAGAAAGCTTCCTAACCCAAACAGAGTGATGGGTTAAAGTGGAATAAAAGAGACAGGCAGAGCATGGAGGCCAGTGAAGCATGCTTCCTGGAGAGTGCATTCCCACAGGGGGGCAGATTGCTGGGGCTGCATGGAGCGAGTATCAGCCTGCAGCAGGGATTGAGTTGGGAGTGCACATACTTGGATTACACACTCCTGCCAAGTAGGTATACTGTACGACCTCACACAAATGCATAACCTCTCTCTCACACACAAATACACACACACACACACATACACACAGACACACATACACAAACATACAGTCATGTACAGCTAACTTCGTGGGGACCAGAAAACACAACATCTTAACCTTAGCCCTAATCCTTACCTAACCCTTATATTAACCTAATCCCAACCTCAACAACCTAACATGTATGCCTAAACTTAACCTCCTTGACCCATTAATTAATTGTCAATGAATAGGAATCGTAATAGCTTGCAGGTGCGTGGCATTCACTTATGGATATGAAGATACATGCAGAACTCCTCCCACAATCTGACCCGTTAATTAAAGAGATTAAATAAGGGACAGTCTGAGCAGTCTCTATAATTGAGGATTAGCTGATAGGACACATTAATGCTTAATAACTGTGTTCCATGTTTAACATTGCAGAGGGTCCTGACTAGAAGCCCCGAGCTCACTGCAATGTGAAGACTACACAGAATGTCTAGTGAATAAACAGCCATTGCAGACACCAATAAAACTCGATTTATACATATTGGCAGAATGCAGGTCAACATGAGTCGGGTTACTGGTTATATTTCTGCACACGGTTGCTGCATTTTGCGCAGCTGTGAACATTACGTACATTGAGTGACTTCGTGAGGTACGAATGTAAGATCAAGACAATTTGATTAGGTGAACAAGTACTCTACTATGACATTATTACAATCTGGCAGCTTGGTCTGCCTCTCCCATACAGAATTACACTATGAATCATAGTCCTCTTTCCATAAAACTAGTTCAGTAGAAAAGCAGATATATTGTAGGCTTTTAATGCTACACTATATGACCAAAAATATATGTGGACACCCCTACAAATGGTGGAGGGATAATTGTTCTGGAGAAGTTGTTCAGGGTTTGGTCTAGGCCCCTTAGTTTCAGTAAAGGGTCATCTTAATGCTAAAGGACACAAAGAAATTTCAGACAAATGGGCTTCCAACTTCGTTGCACATGTTTGGGGAAGGCCATCTCCTGTTCTAGAACCACTGTTCCACTGTTCACAAAGTAGGGTCCATATAGACTTTGTTCGACGGGTTCGGTGTGTAGAAACTCGAGTGACCTGCACAGAGCCCTGACCTCAACCCCACTGAACACCTTTGGGATGAAGTGGAACAGCGATTGCAAGCCAGGCCCTCTTGTCCTACATCAGTGCCTTCCCTTACAAATGCTCTATTGGCTGAATTGGTACAAATAAAATAAAGGTAAAAATATAGACAGTATACCACAGACACATTGCAATATTTTGTGGAAAGGATGGGGGGGCAACTCCATATGTAAAGGAGGTGCAGCTGGCTCAACGGTTAGTAAGTCAGACTTGCAGTCGCAAGGTTGCCGGTTCAATTTCTGAGTGTGCCGAATGTCCTTGTGTCCTTCGCCCTAAGTTGCTCCAGGGGGAATGTCCCTGTACTTATGCTAGTCGCTCTGGATAAATGACTAAAGTATAAATGTATTATACAGTTTAGTTCTGGAATGTGTGATGGTCAGGTGTCAACATGCTAGTGGACTTCTCACAGTCTTCAATAATCATTGTTGTTTTCTATCAGTGCAAATGTACATTTTCTGGCCAATACTCATATCATACTATGATGTGACAGCTTTGCTCTCATTGGCTAAAACAGCTTTCGGTTGAGATTCAAATGATTTCAAGTTTTTGCAAAAAATAAATAAAACTGAAAGTAAAGTTACCTTCACCGCAAACTAAACCGCAGCTGTATTTGAACATTTTGGAAATTAGGAAGAGATGAGTCAAGCAGTTTTACAGGCGGGTAAATGGTACAATGTGTCAACACAGAGTCATTATAAAGATGTTCACTCAGAATGTGAATTCACAATAAATCATCAGCCAACCGTTGACAGAAAGAAAGAATAAGTCATATTTTCCTTATCAACGAAAGTAGTTATTAAAACAGTCTCTTTCCCACTCTTTACTCTGCAGTGAAATATATAAAAAGTAAGGGGTATTGCTATTAAAAACTATCCAGACAATACCATAAGATATTAAAGACGACTGTAGAGACCAAACCCACAATAAATACTCCCAGCAGTTGTCTATGACAGTCACTAAAAACTCAAACATTTTTCATTGCTCTAAACTTTTGTGGAAACTAGTAGTTACTTCAAGGGATTTTGTAGTCATTTTTTAAATCAATGAATGCACTGTAGGATAGTCAGATAGGTCTTGTGTCAGTTTGAAATGTTTTAGTGAGTCTAAAAAGGTTTTACATATGTTGAACTATAAGCTCATTGTATAGAATGTATAAAAGGGTACAAATTTATACCATTTTACATTTGAGTCATTTAGCTGGCACTCTTATCCACAGCAACTTACAGTAAATACAGGGAAATTCCCCTGGAGCAACTTTGGGGTAAAGTGCCTTGCCCAAGGACACAACGACATTTGGCACAGTTTGAATGCCTAACCACTTAGCCATCTGCGCCCCCTATACCGAGGTAGAACTGTATGGTCATCCTTGTTGAATAGATTGATATCTATAAACACATACACTCACATGGTCGCCAAAAATAACTGATTGCCAACACACCTCCAATATTAACAACCGGCATGCAATTTAATGGTAATAGTAGAGCTACCACCCATGACTGCATGTTATGGGCAGTGACATAGTAGTTAGTTCATTTTCAGTCTGGTGGCCTTCACCAAGTGAGTTCCTAGGCAAACAGAATTATAATGAAACTCTTATGACAATTCTCAAGGTATGGTATTAATGTGACTATGTATTATAACTGTATGATGTAGAAGTTGTGTTCCATGACATGTCTGCAGAGTGGCAATGATCTTCCACACACTTACATTATTACATTCAAGTCACATTAAACTTGTGTGCAAAACTATATAGGATGCCCAACAGCTGATATTTTAATTTACCTGCAGTGTTCACTGATAATGAATGCAGAGGTAGTACATGGTCAAAACCCTGTGAGGAGCCAATGTGGCTAACCTCCATTTGACATGGACCATCCATTCCATTAACCAGGACCAACCATTCCATTAACCAGGACCAATCATTACATTAAACAGGACCAACCATTTCATGAATTAGGACCATCCATTCCATTAACCAGGACCATCCATTCAATAACCAGAACCAACCATTCCATTAACCAGGACCAACCATTACATTTACCAGGACCACGCATTTCATGAATTAGGACCATCCATTCCATTAACCAGGACCATCCATTCAATAACCAGAACCAACCATTCCATTAACCAGGACCAACCATTACATTTACCAGGACCACCCATTTCATGAATTAGGACCATCCATTCCATTAACCAGGACCAACCATTTCATTAATTAGGACCAACCATTTCATTAACCAGGACCAACCATTTAATTAATTAGGACCAACCATTTAATTAACCAGGTCCATCCATTTAATTAATTAGGACCAACCATTTAATTAACCAGCACTAACCATTTCATTAATTACGACCAACCATTTCATTAACCAGGACCAACCGTTTCATTAATTAGGACCAACCATTCGATTAACCAGGACCAACCATTTAATTAATTAGGACCAACCATTTTATTAACCAGGACCAACCATTTCATTAATTACGACCAACCATTTCATTATCCAGGACCATCCATTTCATTAATTAGGATCAACCATTCCATTAACCAGGACCAACCATTTCATTAATTAGGACCAACCATTTCATTAACCAGGACCAACCATTTCATTAATTAAGACCAACAATTTCATTAACCAGGACCATCCATTTCACTAATTAGGACCAACCATTTCATTAACCAGGACCATTCATTTCATTAATTAGGACCAACCATTCCATTACCAGGACCAACCATTTAATTAATTAGGACCAACCATTTTATTAACCAGGACCAACCATTTTGTTAACCAGGACCAACCATTTCGTTAACCAGGACCAACCATTTAATTAACCAGGATCATCCATTTCATTGATTAGGACCAATCATTTAATTAATTATGACCAACCATTTCATTAACCAGGACCATCCGATTAATTAATTTGGACCAACCATTTCATTAACCAGGACAACATTTTTTTTTATTTTGGTCCAACTATTCCAATAACCTGGAGCAACCATTTCATTAAAGGTTTCATACAAAATAAAAACATTTTATTCATCTTTATGAAGACAAGTAAATTAATCAATTAATCACAAACTGTAAATTCAAAAACAAATATTAGAAAAAAATGTATAAAATCAAATTGCAGTAGAGGTTAATTAATTATCATAATTTAGATAAATTACAATTGGTGTGACTTTAAAGTAAGTTTTATGGTCAAAACACTAGCTTTGGATTTACTTAAAAATGATTTAGTTATGTAGGATATCCCACATTTGTAATTGTATTTTACCTGCAATCTGCACTGATATTGAGTGCTTAGGACTGTGAGAAGAATTTACCAGGATAGGTTTAACATTTGATAAATGTGTTGACTTCAACTCTAGTTTTAGGTTCAAAACCACTATCTCTGGATTCAAATTTCTGCATATTTGAGTCAAATATGTATTATGGTTAATTGTCATTATTAAAATTGTCTTTATTATGATTACTAATCAAACAAATAGAAAGATTATACGATTTAGCTGAAATCTGCAGCATTTTCCCATGTTCACTACTGTATTTGCGGTGACAGCAATTTGTGAATGAAACTCCTCAATTTATGGTGTGTAAGTTCAAGTCACTAGGGTAAGAGGAACTGAACTCAGAGGGGTTGGTTTCCGCTAAAATATTTCTGCTTCACAAAGGTTTTTTACAGTGGTGAATGTATTGTGGTAGTACTGCAACCTCTCTCAGCAAGAAAAATGTTTGAGAAGAGTCTTTCTTCTCAATTAAGTTAAATGTACAGTAAGATAACATATCAACAAGAATAGGAATTCTATTTTGGATGTATATCTTACACAAATAATGTTCTTTGAATTACTATTATTTCCATTTAGTCTGAAGGGTTGTTTCATTTGAGCATTAATGGTAAGGTATGAACAATTTAAAATTATATCATTTTTGGCCAGAATAAATGCTTTATTTCCTTACAGTACATGACACACAGTGTAGAGCTAGCGATAAGTGTATAGTGATTTTATTTGAGGATGTTAATGTGATGTATTGCCAAATGGTGATGTAACTACAATCTTTAAAAAATATTTCCAAATAGGGTTCCTAGAAATACCCTTTCTGAATCCAGCGAGAACCCTTATTGGTTTCATGCCTGTATAGAACCATACATAACTTTTACCTCTGAGGATTCTTAATGCATCCCAAAAAAGATCATATGTCATCAAAAACTGTTCTCATTGGAACCAACATTTTTTATTCTAAGAACCTGTGTGGACAAATGAAGAACCCTGTTTGTGTTCTTTTTTAAGGTGTATGAGTAGAATATAGAGGAAAATACTGTGGTCAGTATGCTAGGTGTGAATCCACCACACTGTAGATAAGTAAAATAAGACTGGTGCTAGAGAAGTGTTAGTAAGACTGCGTGTTTTACACCTCCCTGCGTAAACCCAAACAATGATGCTTTTGCCTTGTGGTGGGAAAGGGATTTACCCACTGTGAAATTGCTCAATGGGAGCACAGACTGCCGGCGCTGGTGAACAAACAGAGGGACACATCAAAAGCCAATGAGTGTGATCAGGTCCGTCCCACAACTTTAGTTGGAAGACAAGGTAGAATTCTTTGCCTGAGCACTGACGTCACTCGCTGATGTAGACTGAAAAAACAATGATATCATACATTGAGTTATTGATTGTTGACAAAATTATTTTTAAGTCACCGAAAGAGGCCTTACATGCAAGAGTGGACTGTCACTTAAATAAAATTGTTCTTTAACCATTAAAAGCCCATTGACAAAATGACTGTGCCTTCAAGTTAATACTTGTGTTAAGTACCATAAAAGAGCTTTAAGTTAAAGGAGAATTGTAAAATGGAAGTAAGAGGATTACTCACCCCGAAAGACAGCTATGGTCAAAGAAAACCTGTACTCGACTATTCAGCTCACTTCATTCCCGGCCAGGTATAAATCAGTGGATGTACTTGTGGAATGAGGAACACGTTTTTTAAAATAAATCTTAAAATGACTTGTCTACTTTAAATTTGGTTTGATGTTTTTGCGTAAACATAGCTTTGGGTATTTGTGTGTGGGCTTGGAATGTTGGATGGTTGAGGGGTTTAGGGTTGGTTTTGGTTGGGTAGATGGCTGGGTGGGTGGACAGTGTTGGGGTGGAGGGTAGATGGCTGGGTGGGTGGA
>JACXGM010026382.1:0-14822 GCA_016801145.1 Umbra pygmaea
ATAGTAACCCAGCCCCATAGTAACCCAGCCCATAGTAAATAGCCCCATGGTAACCCAGCCCCATGGTAACCCAGCCCCATAGTAACCCAGCCCCATAGTAACCCAGCCACATAGTAACCCAGCCACATAGTAACCCAGCCCCATAGTAACCCAGCCCCATAGTAATGCATAGTAACCTATGCAGCACCAGTGGTGGTGTACCATTCCTTACACCCAGGGTTTTGTGTCATCTATCAGGGTGCTGCTGGTCAAGATGGTCGAACTGGTCCCCCAGGCCCTACCGGACCCAGAGGCCAGCCTGGTAACATCGGATTCCCTGGCCCCAAAGGACCTGGAGTAAGTAGAAACAGGAAGTGGAACCAGGAAGTAAAACCAGGAAGTCGATCTGCCATAGGTCAACCTATATTTGACTACATATTTAAATCATGAATTGTCAACAGTAACATTTGCAACTTGCCATAATTCAGTCAGTATCCATTATAGTTTTATTCATCCACTGTCCTTCATCCTTTGTCCTGCTGATTGAAAACCGATTAACAATTTCAGTGAGGGTTGATTACAAATGTAAACTGTTTTACAATATTAAATATCTTCTTCGTTCCTCTTCTCTCTATCCAGGGTGAGGCTGGCAAAGCCGGAGAAAAGGGATCTACAGGCCCAACTGGTCTGAGAGTAAGTCCCCCTCAGGCCCAAAACATTATAAACCGCCAACCGATACAGGACTCTGCTACCTGAAATGGGTGCTTGACAAATCCAAGTCTCCTAGACCTCTAAAGTTTTCATATTATATATGTAGTGTATGGAAATGTATTAATGTTGATTTTCAATAAATTCTTTCCTCTGACTCAACTATCATGGATAAACAATTATGCATTACTCACCGATGCCAGTGTCAGTATTTGACCCCCCCTTTTTCTGCAGGGCCCCCCTGGCCCCGATGGCAACAATGGAGCACCCGGCCCTGCTGGAGTTGTGGTACGTAGTCTTCCAAATTTCCTTTGAAAGCAATAAGTGTAATCTCATTTTGCACTAGATGGTATTGATTTCCTTCAACATGAGCCGCTTTGCATCTGTAGGGTAACACTGGGGACAAAGGAGAACAAGGACCCTCTGGTGCCCCAGGTTTCCAGGGACTGCCCGGTCCCGCTGGCGCCGCCGGTGAGCCTGGCAAGCCTGGCAACCAAGTAAGTAACTGGACCTGGAGGTTTTGAAACACAGACATTTAGCACATCCACAATCTTTGGAAAATCCACAGATTCATAAACCTCTAGTCTTTGAGAGAAGATATAGTGTTTAATGCATGTTTTCGTTTATACGTAATTCACTTTTCTCGTGGTTTTATTCCTAATATCCCTATGTATACTATTTGAACAATAAAATATTGTTTCGTAATATCTTTGCCCTAACAAACATTAATCTGTCAACAGGGCATGCCCGGAGACCAGGGACAGTCCGGACCTGCTGGTGTCAAGGTAAGTCCCTCTCTGACACCTGTTGCCAGGCAATTGTTGCCACGCACTTAGATGTCAGAGCCATGGTTGTAACTGTTTGGCTTCCTTTCTCTGCGTCCCTAGGGAGAGCGTGGAGGCCCTGGCCCTGCTGGATCTACCGGATCTCAGGGACCGATGGGTGCTCGTGGACCGGCTGGACCTCCAGGTATCGATGGTGGAAAGGTGAGAGCTGCTCGATGAAGGAAAAACACCATTATAGCTGTAAACAAGGTCCGTCTGGAGCCTGTCTCTTGTCACCTAGCTCATGTAGTCTACAAAGCCTCTTAGCTCTAGCAGGAAGAAACAATATTCATATTACTGGTAGGTCTAGCAGGAAGAACCTACATTACTGGTAGGTCTAGCAGGAAGAACCTACATTACTGGTAGGTCTGTTAGCGATCATAAGTTAATGAAGAATACACTGCTAGATCATTTTTAGATGGGACGCTTCTTCACCACTGCTTCTGTTTCAGGGAGAGCCTGGAGCTGCCGGTCTTGCCGGTGGCCCTGGACATCAAGGACCTGGTGGTATGCCCGGTGAGCGTGGAGCCGGCGGCACTCCTGGACCCAAGGGCGAGAAGGTATGTATCCCATAATATGCCGTCTGTGAACACATCTAATCATTCAGTTCCACAAGACAACCGAAAAACCATGGGATACATTGCACCAAATCTCATAATTGGTTGCCAACGATAATTTCTGCGGTGCTAATGTGAATGACAGTTCCTGATCATCCTACAGTAGGATTGGTAGTTTTACACATAGAAATAGAATGTATAGAAAGGCCATTCCAATTCAAATCAATGTAGCAGAATGGGCGACGCGGCAGCCGTTTTTATGTGTACCATTCCAATGCAAAGATCTAGCAGCCTACTTCCGCATTAAAATTATTCACTGTGTCAACTAATATCAATCTCCATTTTGTTGTGTACTAATCGAATGACCACACCAAGCAGTTCAATGGCCTTTCCATCCATTCTATTTCTATGGTTTTACATGTTTAGGCAACATACATTACATTCTAATGGACCTAAAACAGGTCAATCATGGCTACTGTGTTTTGATATTGTAAATAATATAATTTTGCTTCTTTCCAACACAGGGTGAGGTCGGAAACAGAGGACCAGACGGGCAGGCCGGGAGAGACGGCAGTCGTGTAAGTTCCTTCCTTGTGTCATTTGGTCTCAGTCAAGGGGAGGTTATTCAGTGTGTGTTGTGGTCTGACTGTGTCTCACGCCATCTTGTAGGGTGCCCCCGGACCTAGCGGACCCCCCGGACCTAGCGGAGCTAACGGAGAAAAGGTGAAGAGACTGAATGTCTCAGAAAGATAAGGATGGACGAGGAACACTGGTTAAAATTAAGATAATTACTTTGGGGCTCACTTGACAAGATTCATGAGTTATAGCAAAAAATCCAAGATGGTGGACAGTTTACTGGAGGAATCACAATGCTCCATGAGTGGAATAGACATGTCTTTTAATTTAAAAAAGAATTCAAATTTTGAGTGGAAACAACATTCACAGGTTAAGTAGACCATGAAGATTTTCACCTAGATGCTGATTGTATTTTTTTGGATTGGTATTGAAATTG
Source organism: Umbra pygmaea (assembly GCA_016801145.1). Taxonomy (NCBI): domain Eukaryota; kingdom Metazoa; phylum Chordata; class Actinopteri; order Esociformes; family Umbridae; genus Umbra; species Umbra pygmaea. The sequence goes on from JACXGM010026382.1 coordinate 3,081, forward strand.
TCCTGTACTGATTAAGCCTGTATATATTCACTATGTCTGCTTGTTTCCAGGGTGAGTCTGGCTCATTCGGCCCTGCCGGACCTGCCGGCCTTCGTGGCCCTCCTGTAAGTACTGCCATCCGTTATAACATGTCTATAATGTCAAATTTAATTTATAAACACATCACAAATATAACACGGCTTATATATATATAGCTGGTCCTACCCACCATGCATTGCTTTGAGCCTTAGTGCTCTTACAAACCGGCTAACAGTGCACCTAGAACTGTTCAAAGCAATTTAATATCATAGTCATGGTAGTATGTGGTCTTATATTCCACAGCTTATATCCAATTGATATTCATGGTTCTAACCATTTGTCTGACCCGTTGTCATGGTTCAGACCTGTTGTCATGGTGTTGGTGTTCTATTCTAGGGTGAGCGTGGAGAGGTTGGGCCCGCTGGACCTCCCGGCTTCGCCGGACCCCATGTAAGTTTACTCATCCCGTCGAAACCCTTGAATTACACAAAAACACTCCCCATCCATGTACACTGTACATGTAAACAGCGATGTTCTTTCACATGCAGACGTAACACACACAAACACAAACTAATTCACTGACTGGCATACTCTACTATGTCAGAGTAGTACACTACTTTGTGTTTCTGTAGCCTTAGTCCTGTTTGCTCTGCTCTGACCCATGTCTGTGTGGCCCATTCAGGGTTCTGATGGGCAGACTGGACCTAGAGGAGAGAAAGGACCTGCTGGAGGAAAGGGAGATACTGGCCCCGCTGGTAGTGCCGGACCCGCCGGACAAACCGGACCTTCTGTGAGTCGAGCTGAAAATCATACCGACAAACTCGGTCCACTTGACTAAACGGGTTGAACTGAATCCGTTCTCACAGACAGTGAACTTCTCAAAGAAAACGATGAAGGTGTGAAGGGTAAGACATGGCCTGACTTTTCGTACCTTTCAGGGTGCCTCCGGACCAGCTGGCCCCCCTGGTGCCCGTGGCGATGTTGGACCCACTGTGAGTACCGTGACTGACCTCCTCACTCAGACACACAGCGCTCTGTCAGTGGTGTAGCGAACGTGTCGGCCTCTTAACCTTTGACCTTTGTGTCGGTTCTTCTCAGGGCCTGACCGGTTTCCCTGGTGCTGCTGGTCGTGTCGGACCCCCTGGTCCCGCTGTAAGTACGATTGCATTGATAGCTTTCACTTCGACAAACACACGTGCGGTGGTGCCATTTTGCAAGAGACCACATCACAGACAAGCAGTAGCCTTTGGTCTAACAAATTGAATCATTCAAACTGTTATTAGTTCAATAATATTGACCGTGTATAAGAGACAACAATGTCCCAGCTGATATGTAACAAACGTACTGTACACACACCTGTCTCTAGTTGGATCTTTAATAACCACCGGTCCCATCTTCCTAACACACAGGGTATTTCTGGGCCCCCTGGCTCTGCTGGACCTGCCGGTAAGGACGGTCCCCGTGGCCTTCGTGGAGAACCTGGACCCGCTGGACCTGCCGGAGAACAGGGACAAGTTGGACCCGCTGGTCTTGCTGGAGACAAAGGACCCAGTGGAGAGAGCGGTCCTCCTGTAAGTCATCCTAGCAACCGTTGAGGCCTCTCAGCGAACTTCGTCCTCCATAACGACATGCCAATTATGGTCTCAGATCAGTTTGCCACATATTTGAGGCCAGCCTAGTTTTTTATTTGGTCTTAAACAGTTTCATGTGTTTGGCAATTGATGGCGATAGGTTTTCAGTCTTTAGCCACTGCTTGTTGTAACCTTGTGATCTCTTGTTCAGGGAGCTCCTGGTAGCCCTGGACCCCAAGGTTTGCTTGGACCCTCTGGATTCGTTGGTCTGCCTGGTTCTCGTGGTGAAATGGGTCTTCCCGGCCTTGCTGGTGGGGCGGTGAGTTCATCACTGTTTGAAAATACCTTGTGTTCCGAACCCTGTTCGAAAATACCTTGTGTTCTGAACCCTGTTCGAAAATACCTTGTGTTCTGAACCCTGTTCAAAAACACCTTGTGTTCTGAACCCTGTTCGAAAATACCTTGTGTTCTGAACCCTGTTCAAAAATACCTTGTGTTCTTAACCCTGTTAGAAAAGACCTTGGCAGGTGCTTGACAACAAAACAACAAAATAAATGTTTCCCATGTTTTATGAAGAAATTACTGTTTGTCATACAATAATCTTTTTTGTAAAATAGACCAAAAACCCTTTCTAAAACAGATTATTTTATGCCGTTCAGGGTGAGCCTGGAAGACTTGGACCTGCCGGTGCAGCTGGGCCTCGTGGTCCCATTGGCAACATTGGCATGCCTGGCATGACTGGCCCACAGGGAGAAGCTGGACGTGAGGTAAGGTTTAATTGCCCATGTACTGACGGTCTTTATTTAGACTCGCAGCACAAAATCCAATCCACTGGTGACACAATTAACATGCTCCTGTCACCCCACAGGGTAGCCCTGGTAACGATGGACCCCCTGGCCGCCCCGGAGCTGCTGGCTTCAAGGTGTGTTCCTCTCTGAGTTCATAGACACTGATCTGTAGTCAGTTTACCCACCAGCCTAGGACAGCTATATGTCAAGGTACGGTCCTCTCTGAGTTCATAGACACTGATCTGTAGTCAGTTTACCCACCAGCCTAGGACAGCTATATGTCAAGGTACGGTCCTCTCTGAGTTCATAGACACTGATCTGTAGTCAGTTTACCTACCAGGCTAGGACAGCTATATGTCAAGGTACGGTCCTCTCTGAGTTCATAGACACTGATCTGAAGTCAGTTTACCCTGCAGGCTAGGACAGATCTATTTTTCAAGGTACGGTCCTCTCTGAGTTCATAGACACTGATCTGTAGTCAGTTTACCCTGCAGGCTAGGACAGCTATGTGTCAAGGTACGGTCCTCTCTGAGTTCATAGACACTGATCTGAAGTCAGTTTACCCTGCAGGCTAGGACAGCTATATGTCAAGGTACGGTCCTCTCTGAGTTCATAGACACTGATCTGTAGACAGTTTACCCACCAGGCTAGGACAGCTATATGTCAAGCTCATCCTATATATGTACCTTATTAAAAACTAAACCTTAAATTTTCCCCCTCGTAGGGTGACCGTGGTGAGCCCGGTTCTCCCGGCGCCCTCGGAAACCCCGGACAACCTGGACCCAATGGACCCAGTGGAGCCACCGGTAGCCCAGGAAACCGTGGCGAGACTGTGAGTGCGCAGATCAAACTGACAGCTCAGTTCTGCTGAACCCGTTATTTCGGTTCCATCACTAACACGGCCATGTCTCTGTCCCTTTCTGCCTCACCAGGGCCCAGTCGGAAACTCTGGACCCGTTGGCCCTGCTGGCGCCCGTGGTGCCCCTGTGAGTGGCCTTGATTGCAGAATCACAACCCAAATATTTCACCAAGCCCTTGGCCGTGCTGTAACCCAGTCGGGCTCATACTTCTAGGCACATAGAGTACAATAGTTCTGTGTATGTTCGTTGGTTGCAGGGCCCCGCCGGTCCTCGTGGTGAGAAGGGAGTCGCTGGAGAAAAGGGAGAAAAGGGCTTGAAGGGCCTGCGTGGACATGGAGGTCTCCAGGGAATGCCCGGACCTAACGTAAGCCACAGGATTCTGTGTGGCAAACTCTTTCCTGCCCATCCATCATTTCCATCCATGTCACCTGTGTATAATGTTCTATTGCTGTAGCAAACCCGACCTTTCACACCTAAACATGTCTCTACAGGGACCTTCTGGTGAGACCGGATCTGCTGGTATCACCGGACCTGCTGGACCAAGAGTAAGGGACTTTTACTCTTCATGAATCACTTTCTCTGCTGCTTCGTCCTCCAACTAGACAGACGGCAGACTGATAACCAACATGTATTTTACCCCTCTCTTGGACTCTAGGGCCCCGCCGGACCAAACGGACCTGCCGGTAAGGATGGCAGAGCTGGAGGTCATGGATCTATTGGACCCGTCGGAAATCGTGGTCCCCCTGGACAAATGGGTCCCGCTGTGAGTATACACACCTAGCGCTCGCACACCTGCTTCAGTCAAAAACCACACGTGGTTAAAAGAACTGGCAGCCTGATAAAGTGAATAAGAGTTTCATCCGTAGCAGCACCAGGAACATCCCTACTAACCATCTGCTTCCACCCTCAGGGTCCCCAAGGCTCTCCCGGTATTCCCGGGCCTCCCGGTCCCGCCGGCAATGGATACGACCAGTCCGGTGGATTCGATGAGTACAGAGCCGACCAGCCTTCTCTCAGGGCCAAGGACTACGAGGTAGATGCAACCATCAAGTCCCTCAACAACCAGATTGAGAACTTGCTCTCCCCCGAGGGCTCCAAGAAGAACCCTGCCCGTACTTGCAGAGATATCAGGCTGACCCATCCTGAATGGAGCAGTGGTGAGTTGGTGCCACCCGAAACCTCATGGCTTTGGTTTTACTGAATCACAGAGGTGCCTTAGTCTCACTGAAAACTGTACTGTAGCTTTTCATATCTTTATTAATCAAACTCTGCATTACACCACAGATACTGTCCTTGAGCTGTTTAATACAAATAATATGTAATATTTCGTTGAATATTTGTAACAGACTGAAACAAAATAACAAAAATTGAAATATATAAAAACAACACAAATTGCTCAGTGGTTAGGGAGTCAGACTTGTAGTCAGAAGGTTGCCGGTTCCATTTCTGACTGTGTCAAATGTTGCAATGTCCTTGAGCAAGGCACTTTACCATAAGCTACTCCAGGGGAATGTCCCTGCAGTTACTGTAAGTCACTCTGGGTAAGAGTGTCTGCTAAATGACTGAAATGTAACATTAGTTGTTATCAGTGTTGATCAATGTCTGCCTTTCCTTGTAGGCTTCTACTGGATTGACCCCAACCAGGGTTGCAACTCTGATGCCATCAAGGTCCATTGCGACTTCTCCAATGGACAGACCTGCATCTACCCCCACCCTGAGAGCATCGCCCAGAAGAACTGGTACAGGAGCACTGAGAGCAAGAAGCACGTCTGGTTCGGCGAGACAATCAACGGCGGCACTGAGGTGAGTGTGACTGAAGTTTTAGTGACTCGAGGGCGGCCATTTTGAACATCTAAGGAAGAAACTTTGATTTGATTGGCACACCCGTCTTTTCCTGTCATATATGGTTGTCGTAGATAATGATATTGGCCTATTATAATCCTGAGCGCATTACAGATAATTACGTGTGGATTTCTAGAAAATGTTAGGTTATATCTACACAAAATCCATCCCTGATACATTTAAATACTTCTGACTACTGCTGGATGCTGTTTTAATTCCTCCCATTGTTTTTACAGTTCGCTTACAACGACGAGACTCTGAGCCCGCAGAGCATGGCCACCCAACTGGCCTTCATGCGTCTCCTGGCCAACCACGCCAGCCAGAACATCACGTACCACTGCAAGAACAGCGTGGCCTACATGGACGGTGAGAACGGAAACCTGAAGAAGGCCGTGCTCCTCCAGGGATCCAACGACGTGGAGCTGAGGGCCGAGGGTAACAGCCGCTTCACCTTTACCGTTCTGGAGGACGGCTGCACTGTAAGTCCCCTTTCTATTACCACCTCCTAGTTTTCAACATTGGCTTCGTTCCTTCGCGATCTCCGATCGATGGCGAAAGTTAGTGCATGGTGGGCGGTTGAGTTGAAGCTCAGTATACTTTCCTGCAACTGATTACTGAAAGATTTTCGAAGCCAGACTCTTCATTTTACTTTTGCGTAGTTTGTAAGGTAATAGTACAAGAAATGGGTTTTTATGTTGATGAGATTTGAATGACAGGGCTCTCTTCTGATACATGGTGTCTTTTTGTGTGCTACCTTTGCAGAGGCACACTGACCAATGGAGCAAGACAGTCATTGAGTACAGAACAAATAAACCATCTCGCCTGCCCATCCTCGACATTGCACCTTTGGACATTGGTGGAGCTGATCAAGAGTTTGGTTTGGACATTGGCCCAGTCTGTTTCAAATAAATAGACTCATGATAAATTAAAAAAGAGAGAAAGAAAGAAAAAAGAAAAAATCTCTGCCCTTCTTTCTGTGTTGTTTTTTATACTGAATGCTGATTTCCTCTGCGACTCCACTTGCTTAAGCTGGGCTCTATCGGAGAGGACCAATGGACTGAACGGAGCGTTGTGCAATGCAAATTAATACAGCAACCCAAAGAGACGGGGGAAAACACCATGTTGTGGGACATGCCATCATTTTGTAAAAAATAAAAGAAGTATAATAAAAACGCTGAAAGTATTCATCACTTCGTGGTCTTTGTATATCTTCCCGAAGAGGAGGTTTAAAACCGCCATTTTTTTTTATATTACAAAAACAAAAAGGTTGAAGCTACCTCATGCCTGTGTTTTAGAAAATAATATTGAGAACCTGTTTGATCCACTTGATGTTACAAGTTCAAAGTCTTCAAGCTCTTTCCTGTATCAAAGGTGCTGAAATACTTGAAGCGGCGATCTATGGTGCTAAACATGCAGCTGTGGATGAGGAGGAAACCACTCTAACTGTATTCATTGGTGTTGCCTTTGAGGTGTCTTGCACAGGTCCCGCTGATAAACCCCATTTTAAGCAGGTGGAATGATCCTTAATCTGGTCTGATGTTTGTCTGGTTTGGACGTTTTTTTGTTTGTTGTCTCTTTTTGTTAAGTTTTTGTCTAGACGTTTTTTTTTTCAGGCATTTTACTCCTTTAAATCCCCATTCGATGCAGTGTTCATGCTGACAGCACATTATTTCATCCATTTTTAATGGATCTTACGCGGCCACTCTCTCTCAAAACAAAACCACAAAGTTTATTGTACCTATTTTGTATATGTGAGATGTTTAAATAAATTGTGAAAAGTTCTGAAATAAAGCATGTCCAATGTTCCGAAACAACAACGTTCAATGACTAAAGTGCTTTCATGTTTTGTAATGATACATTAAATGAAGTTGGAGTTGAAAGGTTGTATTGTGTTTTTGGTTAGATAGAGAACACATAACTTTCCTTTCACATAACATCTTCACAACCAACAGAAGAATACAGAGGATGTAACTGATCTAAACATCATCTCCAGTTATTAGCAGCCTATACTGAACCTTTAGGCCTGTACTTTTCAGAATAATTTAGAAATAAAATTTGCCTAGTAGTATAGATGTCTGCTGAGTTATTATAGATGTCTGTTTACAATTGTTTGTTACAATCCAAAAGATCTGCTTTTAGACAGTTTTGAATGCATCCATTCAGTGGCTCTGATAAATTTTTCATCTTGCAAACTCAATAAAACACTTGAATCAAAAAACCTTTGGCAAAAATGTACTATTCTCCATTAATTTAAACAATGTAGTGTAAACACTGTACCATGTCTAAAAGCATATACTTGATTACTCAACAGCAAACACAGAGCCTCTCAGTGGTTCATGAGTCAAGAACAAAGTTAGCAGCATCTGCCTGTAAGCAAAGATCTTATAGAAGTTTACGGTGAAACATATCCAACCTAAACAGGTATGTATATTTACATTATCTATACGATATATGTACCAGTGGAGGCTGGTGAAACTTAATTGAGGAGGATGGGCTCATATTAATGTCACAGTCCTTCCGTGGCCTACAACTGCTCGTAAACTGTAGTTAAACTAAATGTATGCTCTTTAACCAATCACTGCCCGTACCTACCAACCTGACTAGCATCAAAACTCTGGACGGGTATAAACTAGAGCAGGGGTGTCAAACCAGATCCACAAAGGGCCTAGTGTCTGCAGGTTTTCGCTTTTACCTTGAATGATTGAATGTCACTAATTGGTTAGGATCTCGCCTCACCTGGCAGTCTATGTCTTAATTGGGCTCTAATTGAAAGGAAAGACCAAAAACCAGCATACACTAGGCCCTCCGTGGAACCGGTTTGACACCTGTGAACTAGAGTATGTAGACACATACAAATACCTAGGTGTCTGGTTAGACTGTCACTGTTCACTTTCCTTACAGACCCACATTAACCATCTCCAATCCAAATTTAAATCTAGGATTTGCTGCCAAACGCCCTGGTAAAGATGACCATCCTACTAATCCTAGTGGTCCTCAAATTCCATGGAGGGCCTAGTGTATGCAGGTTTTCACTTTTACCTTGTACAAGCCTGATGGAGTAGCTCACTAATTGGTTAGTATCTACACAGACAAAATGATCAGGTATCTTAAAAGTAACCTAGAAAAACAAATAGAAAGAGTAAAGAAAATATCAATCATGGTCACCAGTAGGATATGAACTCCATTTACCTGATCATTTTTTCTTAAATAGGGACTTCCCAAAACTTGTAAACTCAGCAAGTAGCTGGAATGTAACTGTACAAGCTACTTTACCCAACACTGGTAATTGGTGATGTTATGGGAGTGAGAAAATCAACGGTGAGTAATGTGGTGAAGGCTATGTTAGTAGCACTGGGCAGTCTGATGAAAAACAATTTGTTCCTTTCATAAGGATGACCAGACAGCTCAGACTGAGCACAAGTTTTTCAAATGGGTAACATGCCTAGCACTATTGATGCTTTGATTGTACTCGTGTGCATATCCAAGCACCTTGTGAAAGTGACTGGGAGTGTCAATAGAAAGGAGAGGCACAGCATCAACATCCAACTTGTGGGCAACGCCGACCTCATGATAACCAACTGTGTTGTGAAATGGGGTCGGTTCATGATGCCCGTATTCTAAGAGAGAGTGCACCATACAGAGAGCTTCAATCCCACCGACCAAATGGCATAGTATTGAGAGACAGTGCGTATCTACTCCTACCATGGCTAATGACCCCTTTTCCAGTTGTAAACACACCTGAGCTTCAACTCCTCACATTGCAAAACAAGATGTGCCAACGTACGCTTAAATGGAGTCCTGAAAAGACGGTTTGCATGTCTTAACTACTTGTACAACCCTAGGTGATTAGATATGACATGCTTCATATACATTCACCTAAAGGATTATTAGGAACACCCTTTCAATTTCTTATTAATGCAATTATCTACTCAACCAATCACATGGCAGTTGCTTCAATGCATGTAGGGGTGTGGTCCTGGTCAAGACAATCTCCTGAACTGCAAACTGAATGTCAGAATGGGTAAGAAATGTGATTTAAGCAATTTTGAGCGTGGCATGTTGGTTGGTGCCAGATGGGCTGGTCTGAGTATTTCACAATCTGCTCAGTTACTAGGATTTTCACGCACAACCATTTCTAGGGTTTACAAAGAATGGTGTGAAAAGGGAAAAACACCCAGTATGCGGCACTCCTGTTGGCGAAAATGCCTTGTTGATGCTAGAGGTAAGAGGAGAATGGGCCGACTGCTTCAAGCTGATAGAAGAGCAACTTTGACTGAAATAACCACTCGTTACAACCGAGGTATGCAGCAAAGCATTTGTGAATCCACAACACGCACAAGCTTGAGGCGGATGGGCTACAACAGCAGAAGACCTTACTGGGTACTCTCATCTCCACTACAAATTGGAAAAAGAGGCTACATTTTGCAAGAGCACACCAAAATTGGACAGTTGAAAACTGGAAAAATGTTGCCTGGTCTGATGAGTCTCGATTTCTCTTGAGTCAGAATTTGGCGTAAACAGAATGAGAACATGGATCCCTCATGCCTTGTTACCAGTGTGCACGGTGGTGGTGGTGGTGTAATGGTGTGGGGGATGTTTTCTTGGCACACTTTAGGCCCCTTAGTGCCAATTGGGCATTGTTTAAATGCGACGGCCTACCTGGGCATTGTTTCTGACCATGTCCATCCCTTTATGGCCACCATGTACCCATCCTCTGACGGCTACTTTCAGCAGGATAAGACACCATATCACAAAGCTCGAATCATTTCAAATTGCTTTCTTGAACATGACAATGAGTTCACTGTACTAAAATGCCCCCCACAGTCACCAGATCTCAACCCAATAGAGCATCTTTGGGATGTGGTGGAATGGGAGCTTCGTGCCCTGGATGTGCATCCCACAAATCTCCATCAACTGCAAGATGCTATCCTATCAATATGGGCCAACATTTCTAAAGAATGCTTTTAGCACCTTGTTGAATCACTGCCACGTAGAATTAAGGCAGTTCTGAATGCGAAAGGGGGTCAAACACAGTATTAGTATGGTGTTCCTAATAATCCTTTAGGTGAGTGTATGCTTACAATATGAAGGAATGTTTACATCAGTAAACATGGATTTTGTGATCATTCACTTAAAAAAACATTCTGATTTCATTTGGTTCAAAAAATCACAACTGGATCCACCCTTCTGATAAGATCAGGATAATCCTGTTTTTTTGGATCAAATAGATCCCAAACCATTTAGAAAAACCCAAAGGGCAGGTTTGATCCAGATCAAATGTATGATCGCATTAAATGCTCTGATCTTAGTTCAGAATCCCTCTTTTGCTTTTGAAAAACCCATTTCCAAGATTTGATCCAATCCGTGATGTTAAATCCCACTGGATATATTTTTGAAAAACTGGGCTTTGAGTATCTGCATTCTGTATTCCTTTTTTTATACGTGTAACTTTATGTGAACTTGCACCATTGTGCTTTATCTTGGCAATTGGCAATGAGAAACTGTTGGCCCACCTGGTTAAATAAATATGAAATAAAAAATAAAAAGTTTGTGAACACTGTACTGTACAGACTGAAAGCATTTCAGTTTGAGGTGAAACAGCGCCCCTATGTGGTTCATGAGTCAAGAACACATTTAAACCTGCGCTATGTAACTTTTTCAAAAGCTACAAAAAAATACCAAAATTGTATTTTAGGACTGTAAACATTATTAACTAGCATATTGGACCCAAGGATGGAAAACTTCAACATAAATAATATAAAATACAGACAATAGTAGAATAGCAAAATTGACATTTCGCAATATCTAACTAGAAACAAATGCATATTATGGACATAATAATAATAATGTGTATTTTCGGGAAATTTGTTATATATATATATATATATTAAAACATATATATCAAAAATTCTTTTTTAAAACTACGGAAAATTTAGGCCGACAGGACAAATTAATGAAAATGTAAATGGTGCTTACAGCTTTAACAGACACTATGGATAACGGTTCAGTAGGATGTATTTTATCCAAATATAGCCTCAAATCCCAGGGCACTTGATGCTGTATGGCCAAGAAACACTAAATCAGGGACCCTTGTCACTCTCCCATTCAACTCACACTGTAGGCCATCATTTTATATGCAGATTCTGCTTTATAAAATCTAAACTATTGTGTGTAGGGGGGATAGGTGCGTGCACTAGATTTATTTCACTCATCTTAAAGCCTCTTGTCCACTATCTAGCTGGGATAATTTAGATGCCGCTTTGGCACTTCACCAGGTGAGGTCGCTGTTACTGAAGCTTTGAGTAATTAACCCATTTTCAAACCAATTCTTCTAGTGGTTCGGACAGTGCTTCACCAAAGCTTCATTTGCCCATCACTACAGAGGGCCCAGGCTGGAAGGGGGGAGTTCCGTAGTGTATCTTCGCTTCGGGGGGAATTGTCACTGTCTGTCTTGTTCTGGGGTGTGAGGAGTCTAGTGTCTGTCAGGGGATGAGGCTAGTTCTGGGGTGTGAGGAGTCTCTAGTGTCTGTCTGGTGATGAGGCTAGTTCTGGGGTGTGTGGAGTCTAGTGTCTGTCTGGTGATGAGGCTAGTTCTGGGGTGTGTGGAGTCTAGTGTCTGTCTGGTGATGAGGCTAGTTCTGAGGTGTGAGGAGTCTAGTGTCT
>JACXGM010026383.1:0-14908 GCA_016801145.1 Umbra pygmaea
ACCCATGTGGCAGTTCACTCTGTACACAAAAAACAACCAGAACACATGCATTATTACCCATGTGGCAGTTCACTCTGTACACAAAAAACAACCAGAACACATGCATTATTACCCATGTGGCAGTTCACTCTGTACACAAAAAACAACCAGAACACATGCATTATTACCCATGTGGCAGTTCACTCTGTACACAAAAAACTCTACGTAAGAATGTTGACTGTTCTGAGCCATTTTTAAACTGCTGTAGAAGGCAATCATCACAGACCAGACAGGAGGTTTACATGGTGGGCGGTAGACAACAACAACAAAAAACCTCCCTGGCTCTTCTCCCACCTAGCAAGAGTCTCTGGTGTCCGAGCACAGCTGAGTGCTCCGGGGCTGGGTCTCTGAGGGGCAGACTGTCCTTGGAGGTCCAATTAGACTGGAACAAGCTGAGCCACGCTAGCCTCAAATACAGACATGAATAGAGGGATGCAGGTATGTTGAGCGAGAGGGAAGTAGATGGATAAGATGGTGAAGAAATAGAGAGGTTCGACGGAGGGGAAGGGGGGTTTGGTAGTGGGGGCAGGACAAAGAAAAGAGCGCGCTGAGTCATGGACACCCACACTTCTCTGTCTGGGAAACGCAGGCTGACCGAATCTGTTTCTATTTATCTTTCCCTCCCTCACTTCCTCTCAGTTGCTTACTCTCCATTTTTATGTTATTGTGTTTTCCCTCTTCACTCCTCCAGTCTATCAAACTTTTTCTGTCTTCCACTCTGCGCCTGTCTCTACCGGTCTCCGAACTGGAAATCCATTTGGGTGTAGAGGTGGGTAAATCTCCTGAGTCCGGTAGCAGTGATTGTTCAGACTGACAGACATAATGCATTATACATGAAGAACCTTTCTACTGTAGCAAGCACTGTTTTCACGGTTTCAAGTGTGCGTGTGCCTGTGTGAGTTTCTCTGAAGTAGAAATCCATGTTTTTGCCAGGTGAGAAACGCGCGTGCCCACACACACAAACACGCACACACACAAACACATACTAGGATGGGCAGTGTGGTGTGACAGATGGATAGTGGTGGAGAGGTAGAACTGATTTGTTCTGTAGGAGAGATGGTCTCACAGGGATTTACAGAAATGAATAATTTAGCCACCCACACCTTACGGGGTTAACACCTCACACACATGCGCATACTCACACACACACACACCTTCGAGCTGTTTTATTATAATCAGACAACTGAGAGATGGAGTAGAACTCCCACAGGACAGCATCCATTTTATTAGATTTTTACTTTTTATCTTTACATCAGCCAAATCTCGTTTTCCGTCAGACATTCTTTTATTCATAGTTGAAGGCTGGGGTTGACCTATTGCACCTGACTTCATTAAGTTCGTCAGCACTCAACGTGAAAACCTAATGACTTTTGACCATGCATGTTGCTAGTCTGTGGAGCTGTGTCTGCCTGTCTGTCTGTCTGTCTGTCTGTCTGTCTGTCTGCCTGCCTGTCTGCCTGCCTGTCTGTCTGCCTGTCTGTCTGCCTGTCTGTCTGCCTGTCTGCCTGCCTGCCTGTCTGCCTGTCTGCCTGTCTGTCTGTCTGTCTGTCTGTCTGTCTGTCTGTCTGTGTTTTTGTCTGTCTGTCTGTGGCTCTGTGTGTCTGTTTGTCTGACTGTGTCTCTGTGTCTGTAGCTTTTAGTGTAGGTGTGCTATATTGTGTATGATCATCAACTTTGTCATTTTCTGTGTCCCTCTTTCTCTCTCTCACGCTGTCTGTCTCTCATGGCTTGTATGAAAGTATGTATAAGCACATTACAGCTATTCTCTCATACAACTGATGGCAAAATAAACATTTTCATTACTTAGAGCCCATATCGTGTGTACGTATGCGCCCACTCCAGTGAGGAAGACTATCTGTGCATAATTTCCATTAATCAGCCAAGTTAAAGATCATAATGAGTTGTTATCAAAATGCAAATTGAGCCACTGACAACAAACACAGCATACAAAGATAAAGAATGCTAGGGACACACACACACACACACACACACACACACACACACACACACACACACACACACACACACACACACACACACACACACACACACACTATAGGAGTGGCAGGGTGCCTGGAGATTCTGTGCAGAATGTACAGTAGCTGTCTCATCACTCTGTAATATACGATGCATTAAACGATAGGTAGTCCGTTCATAATCTCACAGATCTTTTTAAAGATATCTGCGGGCTAAAATGCTGGAGGGATTTTTGTTGTGTTGTTTCTGTCAGCAGCAGGTGATTTCAGTGTGACAGGTTTAATTGTTGTAGTTCCTGTGGGGATGCTGAGTGTCTCTTTTATCAGAGGAAGATAATAGGTGTGACACCACATTATGTTTCATCTCAACCTCTGCTCCCTCATCCTCTCTCTGCTTCACACTATCTGTCGACTGGAGATGTCTCTGTTTAAATAACCTCTTAGGTGGTTCTATTAGCGGCAGTCTGTTTGAAGAACCTCTGATGTACCATCATAGAAACATAATTCATACATTAAAATCATTTAGCAGAACCTCTTATCCAGAGCAACTTACAGTAATGAAGAAATACATTTTCTCATACTGGACCACTGTAGGAATGAATCTCACAACCCTGGTGATTTTAACAAGTGAACTACAAAGGTCAGAATTTGGCAGACAGGTGTACATACTGACAGACAGACAGACAGATGGTCGAGATAACCCAGCCTGATGCCTTGCTCTGGTTATAGGCAGGACTGCAATCTGAAGATCACATACTGTTAGACTACCTACGTAGCTTATACTGACAAATATTAAGATCACTGACATATATCTGCTTCGTGAGCAGAGGAGCAGTTTTTGTCAATATATTTTATTCCTTTGAAGATTTGTTTGAACTCACAATCCCTTGTACGTTTTGCTGCTTGATCTTGTAGGAGGTTCTAATTTAGTACAATCGCTACTATCCTAGTATTTTTGTCAGCCATCTTTGCTGAGTCAAGCAAGTGTGTAGCCTTGGTCGTCAGGGCTTCATGGGGGGTTAATGCAAAGCGATTACCACTGCTAATTTGCCTGAGAACATTTCACCTTTTCACTGCTTCCCAGAATGCATTGAGCTGCCCAACAGTCCGTGCCCTGCCCACCGTCATTTTAGTGAAAATGAAAAGAAGGCCAGGTTTCACTACACTTTCATAAAATGGCTTATATTTAGGGAAATGCTGAACTAAATTGAGGAGCTTAAAATCATGAAGGCTGATTTTGTTAACAACGACATAGTCACATATGTACACACAAACATACATACAAAGTACATACGCCCCAGTAGTGTGGTTCTCCCTGATTGACAGTCCATATTTCTCATTCCCCAGACTGACAGCTCCATTGTGGAAGGCTGCTGGGAATTAGCATAATGTCGTGGAGATTTCCCACTCTCTAACCTTTATATTACTATTCTCAGCACACAAGCGTGTGTGTGTGTGTGTGTGTGTGTGTGTGTGTGTGTGTGTGTGTGTGTGTGTGTGTGTGTGTGTGTGTGTGTGTGTGTGTGTGTGATGATGAGAGGGATGAAATGGAACACTTGTAAACGTCTCTTGTTTGTGGAGAAGCATTCCTGCGGGAATCTTGTTCATTTTCAAATTCCTGCCTCGAGAGATACAGAGACGACAGTCGCTTACAGGGGGGGGGGTGCACGTGTGCACTCATAGGTGTTATACACTCATTAGTGGATGTGTGTGTTTGTGTGTGTTAAGTAAGCTAGATAGAAAATGTGGTCTCTAAAAACAAGATGGTGTGCAAAAACGTTTTCTTGTTTTTTTTAACCACTGACAGAGCTTCCTCCCAGAATGAAAAAAACTATAAGAAAGCAATCAGACAAAATCATTTCTCTGAATTATTTTTGATAATAAAACATGTATAGAAATATGTGATGAAACCAATCCGATCAGCGTTGGTGGTCTGCTGTGCACAGACATCTTGTTTCATAGATTCTCTCTTTTTGCTTGGATGCTTACAGATTAGCACACTGACATCCATATTCATATTATACCCACCATGTTATACAAACAAATTTATGTGCAGGTGCATATTCAGAACACTTATTAAGTCATTTTGGCCAGCTGAACTGTGTGCTTGTGAATGGAGAACACATCTGGGTTTGAGGTAAGTGGTTAAGTGTTTCAGGAAGTCGATGTAAAAGCCCTACCTCGCCTTTAACACAACTGAATACACTAAAATTTTCCTGCTAGTGCTGTTTGCATCTGAATAGGTTTAGCAAATGTAGGGGCATAATGCTGTGCAATAGGGTTAATGAACATGAAACGTGAATAGAGTTGGCTACTGTGTTATGTGCTTTGGTAATCATGACGTTTGTTCTTTGTGAATGTTGACTTCATTGCTAACGTGGTGTTATCAATGCTAACGTGAGTTCCTAAATTGAATTAATCCACAGGAGGAAGTGACTACAGCCCTGCAGAGGATGAGAGAGAAGTCTCACACACCAACTAGGCCTCGTTCCGTGTCGACATAATAGCATTTCTTTTTATAATCTGCTCTCTTTTAACCAAGAATCAGAAGATATTCATTCGGCATGCGAGGAAGAGCTGAATAGATTTTCATCTCATATGCAGCAGCAAAGCTTTGTGTGTGAGTGTGTGTGTGCGTGTTTGTGTGGATGTGTGTGTTAAAGTTAATGCTATGCATGAGCTAAAAATGCAGTTTCTCATCAGAGAGACTAGGGAGCATAATTCCATCCTGTTTGAATTATTAGCTGCGTGTGTGTGCGTGTGTGTGCGTGTGTGTGCGTGTGTGTGCGTGTGTTATTCTCTCTATGAGCTCCATCTGCAGAGCTAGTCCATGCTAATAAACCAATTACTGTAAAGACTGTTCCTCAACTTCACTTCCATTTCATAGTGAGAGGAATCGTGGATAAAGCTGCCTGCAGCATCTTACTCGCTCTATTATTTTTCTTTAGTTTCTGTTTTTCCATTCCTCTTTCTTTCTTGATGTATATAAATATATTTATGTACTACTTAAAAGCTAAAGTTTTCATCATTAGGACACGGTGCAAAGCTTTATTTGCATGTGTGAGATGGTCATTTCATCAAAGTTAGTCAAATAAAAAACTACAAATGAACATTCCCATTAAAGACCAAAACATTTCAGTACACCACAGATGACAACATATACGTGGTGCCCGAGTTTGGCGTAGCCTTCTGGGCTCCCGAATCTGGGCCACCATGCCCCCTGTCAAATCGGGGTGTCCCATCTACCACTACATTCTGTCTCCCTAGCTTCTGTAATGTTAATACAAATACTAATACAAAAATACCTCTAAACAAAATAATTGAATCTACATTCTACTAAGCAACATTTTTAAAACCTTAAAGTGGGTTTTCACCAAAGTTCAGCTAATTAATTCATGTAGTAATTGCTAATCTTAGGAATGATACGTATCATAAAAATATCTCCTCAACACAATCTACAATTTGGCAGTATCCATCATCCTTGGTCTGTTTATAGAAGACCTTATGGTCCAGCATTCATTGAGAACATTACACAGTATTTCAAATAATGAGTGGTGTCACAGCATTTGTCTTGTGGTGATGTATTGCAGTGTTGTAGTACTCGAGACCGGTCTTGGTCTCGAGACCGGTCTCGAGACCACTTTTTGATGGTCTCGTCTCGGTCTCGACCGCATTTGTACTCGGTCTTGTCTCGGTCTCGGATATTGAGGACTCTGGACTTTTTTTCAAGACCAGTCAAGACCATAACTGTGGAAATATCACTAAATTGACAGTATATTGTCTATTTTTTGTTAACATCTTTGCTTTTATTGGATGTAAAACATACTGATTCAAATCCAAGCAATAACGTGACTCATGGCTAATTATGTATTTTTGTTACCGCTGTCACCCATCCCCGCCCCCTTTTACTCGCACTCCCAAGAAAGTGAGTAGGGAAAGAGTAGGGGGAGGCTGCAGACCTGGAGCCGGCAGATATACGACCCAGACAGTTTTAAGCCCCGGACAGTTTTAAGCCCCTGTTGTTCCTGATGCTTCCAGTAGGAGGAGGCTGTAATATGAGCCTAACTATATATCAGAACTTGCAGCGTGATACAGACAGGCGATTTTTACTTTCTATCATTACATTAACCATAAGCCTTACCCAAACCCTTACCCTAACTGTAACCACTCAGAAACCTTGCTGTTAAGCCCATCTAAAATATATTAAGAATAACTTCAGTATTTACACTACTGAAATGTTACGTCAGAAATACATTAATTTGGAAACGTGCTGAAAGAAACAAAAAATGTCCTTCTACCCCTATTGGACGCATTAGGAATAACATGGGCTTAAAACTGTTCAATGGGCCGTAAAACTGTACCCTGGGCCATATTTCTGCCGGCCCAGGTCTGCAGCCTCCCCATATAGAGAAAGTGAGCTGTATTTGCTGGGAGCGGGAGAAGATGTCTGCAAAATCTTCAGTAATACAATTCGGCTACAATATATATGTAAAACAACATCCAGAAGAAAGCATACAGCTTCTTGTAAATACTGCAGTGCTTCGATTTCAGAGACGTTGGGGACTACGTCAAATTTTTATCGTCACTTAGAAAGGAAGCACAAAGAAGAAGAAGGTAAGCTATAAGAGTGATGTTTAGCAAAGCTGGCTAACTAACATAACCAACCTGCCTCGGATGGGGATTGAAAACCGGTTCCACTCGAGAAGTGTGAATTTTTGTCCCACCATAGTCTTATTTGATCGATGAGTAATGTAGACAAACTGCTGCACGTGTGTAGCTAATGTTAAGTTACATCGACCTGCATACAGCTCCCAACATTGAAGCTACGTGCCGAAGTGATGCGCCCTCATTTGAGTGAGAGAGCTAACCTAGAAATATGAGCATAGAGTGGAGACTGAGTAATTATATGAGAAATGACTAAATTAAATAGGTTATTGTATGGCGTATGCAAGTTACTTTCAGAGAGCTAATTTACAGTTGCAGATCAAATATATTACTTTTTACCAGCACACTCTCTGGCTCATACCATATCAATCATTTAATTTCCTTGTTTACCTATTTGAAAATTGTGATGGGCAAAATTATGGAAAGCCATTTTTGTCAATATTAAATAAATAAATATGGCTATGAAATAAGTCCTGAAATTAATAAATGACACAATAAATATATAAATATTTAAATATAAATATATAAACTCAGCCCAATAAAATAAATAAATTGGTTTTTATTTCATAATGGTGTTTTTCAAAGGAAACCTTTTATTTATTTCAGGGGAATTTTATTTCATAATTCCACATTTATTTATTTCAAGGCATTCTTATTTCATAATGGCACATTTCACAATATCCATTTGTTATATTCAAATGAATGGGGCGTGGTTATCTCACAGAAACCAAATCAGCACCCGTGTTGAAGACTTTATTGAAAAACTCGAGCGGAAAAGTGATCTTCAAAATAGAGATATCAAAGTTTTAATTAGTTTGAGACCGATTGAGCACTGTTTTTTTGTGTTTGTGTTTTTCTTTGTGTTGTCTGGTCTATCAACCTGAGAAATCGCGGATCTATTTGGTGTGTCACAAAGCATGATTCGGAGGAGATCGATCTATCAACCTGAGAAATCACGGATCCGTTTGGTGTGTCACAAAGCACGATTTAGAGATCTCCTCTGAATTGTGCTGGGTAACACACCAAACAGGTCACCGATTTCTCATCTTGATGAATCGATCTCCTCTGAATCATGCTTTGTGACACATCAAACAGATCCGCGATTTCTCGGGTTGATAGACCAGATAACACATAGTTAGCGAGCATATCTTCATAAGCTTATGACATCTTCCACACGAACACGGAGTTCAATCGCTCTCAAACTATTTAAAACTTCGAAATCTATGTCTATATTTTCAAGATCATTTATCCGCCCGCCCCATTCATTTGAATATAACAAATGGATATTATGAAATGTGGCATTATGAAATAAGAGTGCCTTGAAATAAATAAATGTGGAATTATGAAATAAAAGTCCCCTGAAATAAATAAAAGTTTTCCTTTGAAAAACACCATTATGAAATAAAAAACTATTTATTTATTTTATTGGACTAGGTTTATATGTTTATATTTAAATATTTATATATTTATTGTGTCATTTATTTATTTCAGGACTTATTAGCCATATTTATTTATTTATTTAATATTGACAAAAATGGCTTTCCAAACAAAATACCATTGATTCATTTTGTGTTTACTTTTTGATGAAACTGCTCCCAATTAAATCAATTTTGTACTTTTATAAATCACATGCAGTTAGGCCACTGACTTTCTGACCTCTTTTTATTAGATATCTTTTGTTGCTTTGATTACACATTAAAGCTATAAAAGACTCTTACTTACAATAGTTGTTCCTAAACATCAACATTTCACATAGAATTACTGTATTCATTACACAGCTTTTCTGCATTTTAAACATTTTACACATTTAACTATGTGGTTTTGAAAAAGAAAGTTGTTTTTGGTTTAAAAACAACATAACTTTATGTATTGATGATAAAAGGCGGAGAAAAGTGAAGACTTTAGTGATGAACGATTAATAATTGTTTTACATTTTTTACTAAATGATGGTCAACCAGGAGTATTGAATACAGATGGTTAAGTTTATTTCAGCTTTGAGTGTTTAATATCTAGTTGTTTTTATGGGAATGTGGATCTTTCAGATCAATTTGAGATGCTCTTTTGATCATGTTTCACATTTTATTGTGTCATGTAGTGTGGGGCGCTGGTCTTGGTCTTGACTCGGTCTCACCCTCCCTCGGTGTTGGTCTCGGCTTGGTCTCGGCCCCTAAAAGTCTTGGTCTTGTCTCGGTCTCGATACACTCTGGTCTTGGTCTTGGTCTCGAGTTAGGTGGTCTTGACTACAACACTGATGTATTGTATCCTGATGCAGAGATGTTATACAGTATCATAGCTAGACGATAATTATTTAGACTTGCCTGTTTCCTGCTTCTAATACAGGGGTGGGCAAACTTTTTTGCTTGAGGGCCACATTAAGTTTTTGAAACCAAGTAAAGGGTCACATAATAAAGCTATGCATGAAAAAATAGGAAATGTTATTTAATAAAATCACCCCCCCGCACCCTTAATTACATGTGTATCCTATAAAACATTTATGTTTGTTTTGTAACACAATTTCTTTGTTTGACTTCTCAGAAATTAATCAGTACTGTTTGTTTCAATATCATTTAGCATACTCGCCGAAACCTGCAAATCAAGACAACAGTGCATATTTAAAGTTCTTTTAAAAGGCCAGCCAAATTAGTAAATATGTGATATTGCACAAATTGTACATGCAATTTGTTTACATCCGCTTTCCCTCTTCCGATCTGCTGCATAGATCACATGAGGCGCTTCCTCTGGCAAGATAATGTTAATTACATTGTGTAGTGTGTGATGCACCGTGATTTTCAAATGTTGTAGCTTGGCTATAAGGGCATACTGCCAGAGTGATTGGCTGAGCAAATTCAAATTGTGCTCTCGCGAGAACTCTGGATTTCCAGGGTAGCGGTTAGCCTTTGTAGGGCAGTATAGCTGAGTTTCCATAGATTTAAACCTTCTCAGAATGAATATGAAGAGGAACAATGTGGATTCTGTCCTGGTCGTGGAACAACGGATCAGATCTTTACTCTCGCAAGGATCCTAGAGGGGGCCTGAGAGTATGCCCATCCTGTGTTTTGTGGATCTGAAGAAGATGTATGACCAGGTTCCCCGGGAGATACTGTGGGAGGTGCTGCGGGAGTATGGGGTGAGGGGGTCCCTTCTTAGGGCCATCCAATCTCTGTATGACCAAAGTGAGAGCTGTGTCCGGGTTCACGGCAGTAAGTTGGACTCGTTTCAGGTGAGGGTTGGTCTCCGCCAGGGCTGCCCTTTGTCACCAATCCTGTTTGTAGTATTTATGGACAGGATATCGAGGCGTAGTCAGGGTGTGGATGGGTTGCAGTTCACCGGGCTGGAGATCTCATCGCTGCTTTTTGTAGACGATGTGGTCCTAATGGCATCATCGGCCTGTGACCTTCAGCACTCACTGGATTGGTTAGCAGCCGAGTGTGAAGCGGCTGGGATGAGGATAAGCACCTCTTAATCTGAGGCCATGGTTCTCAGCAGGAAACCAGTGGAGTGCCTACCAGTGGAGAGTCCTTACCCTAAGTGAAGGAGTTCAAATACCTTGGGGTCTTGTTCGCCAGTGAGGGGACAATGGAGCGGGAGATTGGTCGGAGAATCGGCGCAGTGTGGGCGGTATTACACTGAATATATTGCGTTGTGACGAAAAGAGAGCTGAGCCAGATGGAGAAGCTCTCTATCTACCGGGCAGTTTTTGTTCCTACCCTCACCTATGGTCATGAAGGCTAATAGAAGTTTAGTCATCCCTGAGAATCTCAGAGTAGGGGCAACGGGGCGTTTAGGGCATGGCTATGGCGTTCTGTTGTACGACAAGACACTAAAAGGTGTTGGCACTTAAATCTTTCCAGTAAGTAACATTACATTTTGTTTAACATTTTCTTTTAATACTGTTTTTCGTTAGCATCCCAATTAATATCAGTAAGCTAACTAGATTACTCCTCCCTCTCAACTAAAATTGTCACATCCGCAACGAAGATGTCTGCTCCTGTAATGGTAAATTCGATGATTTTCACAAACCACTGGGTGACCTCAGACATGTTACATCCAGTGGTATATACAGTCTATGTGTAACAGGAGTCCCAGAGTGGGATTCCTGTTCCATAAGAACTGAAATGGACTCTTCATTATTATTTGTGTTTCTCTTTAGACCAGTACGTATGTACTGTTGATTAGGTTTATGAAGGTAGTGTGTGACTATTTGATGGTGATGTGTTTTAAAGTAAGCCTTCCCCTTGTTCACTTGGTACTGGTAGGGACTGATTGCACCTAATTACCCAATTACGATCAGCTGGTAGATCAGTCCCTATTTAAGTCCGGGTGAATGAGAGGAGGGCGCGTTTCATTAATGATCTGTTACTGAGGGTTGCGGTCCATCCAGGAGTTGTGTCAATGCAAATGTGAGTTTGTGAAAAGAGTGCTTGTTTTTTGAGTCGTTATGCGTATGCTCTTTATAGTATTTATGTAAGCGTCCCTGCCGCTTAAGAGCATGTTGTCAATCTTTAAACATCTATATACCGTTGTTCCGATTCACAACTCTATATACACCTGCAAATGCATATCTTGTACATTGTCTGGAAGTACCATTATTCAAGTAAACCATCTATCTTCAACCATCTACATGCCTGGGTCTCCCTTCCTCTACTCCACCACACACCCTGCAAAAGTGTGACACTATGGGATGAATACACACTAGTACATTAACATAGTATGAACCTGGGCAGTACTTCACCATACAGGTAACAATAATCGACAACAACAATGGACAAATACAGGAACTAAATACACAGACTGCTGACAGCTGATAATCGAGAACAGAAACAAGACAAGTGATTGGTGGGAAATAATGTCATTATCCAGAATTACAATACACACAACATAAACCACCACCTGGCTCTATTTGCCCAGGTATGCAATGATGCTAGTCATAAAAATCATAGGCAGGTCTGCATAAACTGAAGAACTTGCTCCCAAAAAAGGTGTATGTAATTACTCAGTGACACTCAAAACATATAACTGAGATGAGGGCATTTCAATATCTGGTACACAGCTCCTTTTAAAGTTGTTTAACTGCTAGCTACAAGGATTGTACAGCAACATTTAACATTACGTCTGCTAATCGGAAGGTCGCTAAAAGACATCCAATGTGTCTGTCAAACACAACAACTAAGCATAGTTACCAATAATTTAAAAATGTTACCAATTATTTAATATCTTAAGTTATCCATCTGTGAAATCAGGAACTTCTGAAGTAATGTCCCATAGAAACAATATATAAAGTAGTTCTAGAACGATTATACCATGTGACATTTCATAAACTTGTTAAATAATTAACAGAACATCGAAATCAGCAGTAGGATGAATTAACATAGTGTTGCTGTTAATTCGGAATGGAGTAAAGCAAGTATGAAGTTTCCAAAATATTTCAAACCTAAACAATCTACGTCCCAGCAGTATCCCATAATACATTTTAATGCTCATTTAGGCCAGTTACAGTGAAATGCTTGGTTACAAAAATGTTCCCTATCGATGCAAAACTTTCTAGTAAAATAATAAAACAAGAGTTGAATGAAACAATATGGAGAAATATAGTAACATTACACTGGTAATTTACTGTATATACATGTACACAGGGATATTAGAGTCAGTGTCAAAGCAGCAGGGCAATACAGTATCTGCACACCGGTATGTGTCAGTTCAGTGAGTGAGTCGTCTTATGGCTTTTATAAACAAATGGCACCGTATCGGATTAGCAGCAGTGAAAAAAAGATTTTATACACAGTGATGTGAGAGTTACCAGCAGAGCAGCACGATAATACATGTTCTACCCAGGGATGTGTCAGTTCAACTATTGAGCAGTCATTTCACTTGTCAGTCTGCTGGTGTTTAAACTGTTTTTGGTGATGGGATTAGTCTTTGATGATACCCTGGGCCTTACTCTTCATTGTGAGAAGTAGAGCTCTTGAACAGCTTTATGTTTGGTCCATGTGATGTATTCGGCTGACTGCACCACTCTATGTTCCTGCTCATTGGTGTTCCATAACAGGATGTGATGCAGCCTGTCAGTCTGTCTTGATTGTACGACAGTAGAACTTATTAGGGATATTGGAGTTCTAGCCAAAATCTCTTAAGTGATAAGAGGCACTGCCACGCTTTCTTCAAAATTGTGTTTATATGAAACAGTGTAGATCCTTGTTGTTGAGGACCCCAAGGAACATGAAGTTCTCTACCTGCTCTACCTCAGCCTCATTGATGAGCATTGTGCAGGCTCTCTTCTCTGCATCCTGTGGTCCACGATCAGCTCCTTGGTTTTGATGACGTTCAGAGTAAGGTTGTTGGGTTGGCGTTATGTTGCCAGGTCATTGATTGCCTCTCTGTAGGCGTTCTCAATGTTGTTGGTGACCAGGTCAACCACTATAATGTCAATTGCAAATGATAGTGTGGGGGCTGCCCATTGCCACACAGTCGTGTACAGGATTGGGATGAATACACACCCCTGTGGCGGCCCTGTGTTCAGGGTCAGTGTGTCAGAGGTGTTGTTTGCCATCTGTACCACTTAGGGGTGCCCTTACAGGAAGTCCAGTATCCAGTTTCCCAGTGACCTCAGATTGGTGATGAGCTAAAAAAGAAGTGGCTCAACCTATCCACTGTTGCGTTCTATCTGTGTATGCTTGTGCAAGTCTGTTGTGTGTGTCTGTGTGCTTGTGTCATCTTGTTTGTATTTGTTGGATATATTCGTTTCTTTTTCTGCGTGTGTTTCACTCCAAACTCTAGCCTGTCAATGTGTTTGTGGATGGTGGTTTGTGTTGCTATAGTAACCAGAAAGGTCAATAATAAGTCAACAGCACACAGGGCAGAAAGAGACAAACCCCAAATTGCGTGTGTTATTCCACTGCACAGATGGGTATACGCATAACAGCTTAATGAATGGAACAGCCAGAGGTTATTAATTGACAACACAGAAGGACACAAACACAAAAACTCATACAGACGCAAACACATGGACAGACAGACAAACACAGACACGCTAACAAACAAAGACATACACCACATTTCAGCAGCCAACAGATGGTATAGTAGTGGTGGATGGTCTGTGTATCTCCAGGTGTAATGGTGTGGTAAATGCTTTCTCCACACATGAGTGATACACAATATTAGAGTAATTAGAATGTATACATTATCATTTACTGTGTGTGACTATCAGTATTTATCTTACAATATATACACTATCAGTTACTGTTTGTGCCTATCAGTATTTATCAATGGCTGAGAGGCTTTTTGTAACAGGTAAACCAGCTGTCTTAAAACCATCCTCTTCTGAGTTCCGCGTGGCATAGTGGGCTAAGTTGCTGCCTTGCAGGAAAAGCTAACTCATGATAGTTAGTGGTTTAACCCTGACTATGGTTTAACCGACTTGCCCGGAACCCCCAGCACAAGGCAGCGCAAATTGGCATAGTGTTGCCTGGGATTTAATATACATAATTCAAATGATCTACCTTGCCATGTCACTTTTCAGCATCTCCTTGTGTGCAGATCTGGCCCCTCCAAGTTCATTGCAGAAGTACAGTGTAGTTGGTGAGCATGATCATGATCTGACTAAAGGCTTCCCTGTTGGATGAGCAATGTGAAAAGAATAGGCAGGCATAATGATGAAGTTGGATGAGCCATGTTAGCGCACTTCACCATCCCACATCTGTCCAACTGAACATCTGACCCATTGGGAGGGGAGAAAAATGAAAATAATATATACTGTATATAAATACATCCTCTTGATACTTCCAGAGCTTTCTTCTATTTGAAGTAGCCAAGTTCCTCAACTCAACATTATCTCAGTGGAGTGGGCAGACCAAACTTATGTTAACAATGAGTCACTGTCCATCAGTACTTGTAATTAAACTAGGGCTGCAACAACGAATCGATGTCATCGATAAAAATCGATTATTAAAATTGTTGGCAACACATTTCATTATCGATTCGTTGGGTCTATTTTGTTGCTCGCTGTGTGGTGGAGCTACGTCACTTAAAAAACTTTTTTTAACTGTCTGACCGAAATCTTCGATATTATGGCAGAACTTCACTTTCAATTCAACAAAAAAGTTTTATGTGCAGACTCTGTAAAACATAAATGGCATGGCACCGGAGCGTGACCGTAATGAGGGACTGAAAAAGAAACAGGTTGGAGCGATAAGTGAAGGAGACTCAACAGCAAAGTAAATTCCTACATAATA